>CM026074.1:23342500-23640000 GCA_014839685.1 Anableps anableps | reverse complement strand
GACCAGGTGTAGCTTCTATGGAGAGAAAATAGTTAAGAAAAAACAAAAAGTTAACAGTTGAAATAACAGCAAATAATGCAAATTGGAGAGTAGTAGGAGAAGAAAGTGAGAAAAAGTGGTCAGTTTGTCCTCCAGTAGCCTAAGCCTATGGCAGCAAAACTACAGAAATAAGCAGGATAACCTAACCCAGTTTAAGTATAAGCTTTATCAAAAAGGAAAGTTTTAAGCCTGGTCTTAAAAGTAGACAGGGTGTCTGCCTCACGGACCAAAACTGGGAGCTGGTTCCACAGGAGAGGAACCTGCTCAGGAGAAATTCTAGAAACATGTTTAATATGGGACTTCAGTGACATATCCTGGTTACAAGGTGCTGGATCAACAGATGTACTTCGGTTTTAACACACAGTTTTTCCAGTTGGGTTTTATCTTTGATAAATGGTGACAGTCTGGATTCTGTTGTGGGGGTTTTGTATTTTTGAGGTCAGATTTAAAAGATTTCAGGATCAACTCTTCGTGTAGCAGGAGTACATCTAAAGTCCTAGCACCCCTGTTATCTTATGATTCTCTTCTCCTCCCTTTAAGGCCATTCATCCAAAAAGCTAAGGCCTGCTTTCTGTAAAACTAGTCATTACTTAGATATGAACACTTGTGTTTAATGACTATGACTAAAATTGTGTCGTATGAATGAGATTAAGTTTATTTTTGATAATCAGTAATAGTTCTTGTTTTTCCACTTGGTTGTGGACTAAAACAAGAAAAAAGTGAATAGACTGAATTTAAAGGGAAGCATAAGGTGTAAATGTAAATCAGGCCATTAAAAGTCAAACCAGACAGACAACCAGAGACCCTGCAGGCTGCTTCATTTGATTCATCGTCCCAAGACAGGCGCTGGCAATCACATCCATGAATATTGACTGACCTCCTTTCTCCATCTCAGCTACAATGAATAACAGCTGGGATCACAGGGAGACTGAGGTGATGACACACTGAAGGGCCATCCACCAGCTCTGGGCCACAAAGCTAAATTCAGTTCCAGGTGCTTGACGTGTCTCATTTACACACCGGCTTTGAAATGAAAATACGCTGCAGTGTTTAATTTTTCATGGCTTTGTAGAGTGAGATCATTTACTCTTCAATGCTTAAAGATGAATGTTATTTTTGCCTATACACAACATGTTTCCCATGTATTTTTACTGATAACAAATAACTAATAAAGATCCAGCAAGCCACTTCTGCTCTCAAGTTGAAAGACTTTTTTCTAATTTAATGGCAATGGTCAAAAGTTAAAGTCCCTTTGAAACACTTAGCATTAATTAATCAGCAAAGCATCCTGCACATCTATTGACATCCCTGCTTTAAATATATGTAAGTCTGTATGAGCCGTTTAACACCACAGTAGGTGCTAAATCAGCTTCTTCCACCTGTCTTTTACTTTTAAGTCAATAAATAACTCAGATTTTTCATCCTCGCAGGCCTGAATACCATCAGTGAGCCTAAAACAGACATATAGTGTCTGACAGACTTCTGTCGTGACCATTTTATCTTCCTCCACCCTGACATATGCGCGCAGCGTGGGCCCAGATTTAAGGCCTCCGGTCTGGGCCAGTGGCAGCTGGTTGCTTCTTTTTCTCTGAGTCGGAGACCAGCAAGCCTGCAGGATGTTTATCGCCTCGCAGCTTCCTGTCATCTTCACACGGATGTCGCTGAGCTCCCCCACTGTTCTCCTTTAATTTATTTTGATTTGGTTCGGCCAGGGGAACTGCGGCATCCAAGAACACGAAAAGGCCCAAATCCTTCCTGTGGAGCCAAAGTCCTCTTATTATCCATGTTTGACAACTGATATACCAGAGCTTTGGTTATTGCTTTAGAAATGCTAGTAATACCAGATGTTGCGCTAAATTTTAGAAGGATTATGATGTCATCTCTAAATGCTGAATTTAGTAAAAAAAAAAAAAAAAAAAAAAAATACAATGCAAATCTTAAAGACTTAGCATTGGCTGTAATTTCTATTCCTGTTCTACATTGAACCAAGCAATGAAAAAATGGGGTATAAGAAACATACTTGGCTTATCATCCCTTTATCTTATTTGTTTTTATTAAACTTAACTGTTTAATAATGAAACAGATATATAAATGGGTTGTTGCTTTGTTTGTAATAATGTAGACATTGCTTTGTTCTGTTGTGGTAAAGAAGGAGCTGAGTGGAAGGCAAACATTTTGATTTCCTGGTCCATCTATGTTCCAGCCCCCACCTACTGTCATGAGACAGGAGCCATGGCTAAAAAGAAGAACTTGGAGAAACAAGCAGATAAAAGGCGCTTTTTCTGCTGGATGAGTGGATGACTTAGAGACAATGGGAGAAGCTCCAGGCGGTGGTGTGTGCTCTGAGTAGAGCTGCTGCTTCTTCACATTGAAAAGAGTGACCAAATCTCTGATAAGTGGAAGTCAATCACTGGATGGGCATAGATGAGGTTAAACAAAAATAACTTAAAATGATTTACTAAAGGGAACTTTTTAATAAATATTTTCTCCCTGAGACTAGCCCAAAGCAGGCCCTTCAGAATTTTTTTTCTTTTTCACAGTTACGTATAAAACAGATGCAACAATGTTAGAGAAGCTCAGAGCATCAATCAGGTTTTACTCTGATCAATATTCCTGTTCATTGATCAGCAGCTCTCCCAAAGGTGATGCTGCTCTGCTTAATCAGAGGCTCAGATGTGCTTCAGCATGGCTATCAATCCTATCACATCCTAATGCTTGCAGACAGGGTGTGCTGGAGTGTGTTTGTATATTTGCATGTGTGCATGCGTGTTCGTGATCGGTTACACCTGTGTGTGTGTGTGTGGGTTGAAGAAGGGCAGCTGCATGCAGACGGATAATCAGACCTACCCGTCCATTTGTTTCAGTCAAAACTAATTAGACTCCAGATTGGTTAAAGGGCACTTCCGCTGTTGTGGATAATTGTTGACTGGAGGCTTCTGGATTGATCCTAAAGGTTTGTTGTAACATAAATCTGTGATATAAGTTACTCTTCCAAATGTGTTTAATTTCAAGTATTTAAAACAAGTATATTTCATGACAAGTCAATCAGCATGTAAACTGTGATTTAATTCCTGGCTGTTTTAAACTTTGGGTCAGTGGCTTAAGCTGCTTTCAGTGAAGATAAAAGAGCTTCCTTCTGCTGTTTTTCAGCCTCTATGCAGCTGAAGTAGAGTCTAATTGCTTATCAGAGGAAAATAAATGAACTATTTTCACAATTTCTTTGTGGTTACGCTTCATTGTGATCCCAATCTAATCTAGCCGCTGCCTTGATAATTGTTGATCTCATCCACTAATGGATGAGATCAGTCAAGGGGGGGGAGGGTCTTAACTTTAAGAAGTTTTATTTTTCCAGAAGTGTTGGTCCTGTGGGTGTCAGTACTCTGTACAGCCCAGTTTATAAGGCTCTAGTCTTCTGCTATAACATTTCATAAGACTGAAGCATACAGATAAAGCATGCATTTCTTAAACCGATCCTCTGTACACAATCGCTCTAGATCCTCCAGAGCCCTGGGTCGTCTCTTATGCTATCTTCTCTTCAGTTCACACCATATGTTTTCTATTGGATCTACATCTGGGGCCTCAGATGACCCTAGACTAAGTTTCTGTGTTGCTTTTGTTAATATCCATTCTTTGTTTTACACCAGACCCACATGATGTGCTTGTTGCTGAAAAACTTAGTCTTGGTCTCATCTGACCAAATCCCACATTTCTAAGTCCCTGTGGAGTTTCACAAACTCCTCATGTTTACGTTTGTGATTATGGAAGATCACTCCCAGATAACCGGTTGTCTGATGGTTGTTATGGAGACTAAGCAACCCAATGACATCCCTCTTTGCTGCAGTTGTTTAACACCGAGGTCTGGAGATTTTCACATCCATCTTCATCCTCGTCACTGTATATGGTGGTAAGATAAACTTGGGTCCTTCTCCATCCTTGTTTGTCACAGTTCCAGTTGTATTAAGCTTTTTAACTACTGCTGACTGTAGATATGGATGACCTTAAGCATTTTTTTTTGATGTATGAAGATGAACAGTCAGTCCAAAACAGTGGTTCCTTTTACTTGTTCATGGAGGCCAGTGTCCTGCATGTTTTAAATCTTTAAACGGTTGTCATTTGTCATATTACCTACTCCCTACATACAAGGCCTTCTAATCTTCCATTCTTTAAAAAATAACTGTCTTTAAAAAGATGTGTTGAACCAACGAAGCACATATTGTATGCTGAACTCTGACCTCCTGGGGAAGGGAACTGGACCCACCGACAAAAAACTTTTCAAGTATTTTAGGTGAATGGTATATTGAGTGCACTTAAACTTCATCAAATTTGCGTGGCATGTTTAAGGACAACTTTCTCAACAACATCCATGATGCAGAGTGTATTCTGGTTGTATCCTGCTATGAATCTATCATTTCTCAAGGTTTCCCTGCTTTCAGGAAAAATATCTGACAGTGCAATAAAATGCATACAGGTTGACACAAAACACACAAGGCTGTGGATGAACTGTAAAAAAAGAAAAACCAGTACGTCTGTTTAACAAGCCCTGCATGGATGATTAAAGCTGCAGGCCCAGGGTTTATCTCAGACAACAATAAGGCCTATTCTGGTTTCCAATTTCTGGTCTTGACCTTGAGGGAATAAGCAGCAGGACGCAGATTACTGCTTTAACTGGAAGTGCAGAAGTCAGGCTTTTCTCTGAGGAGAGGCAGCAAACTGCTTACGGCAGCTACACTCAGCTTGCTCTGCCAAATGCTCCGGATAAAGACAAGAAGCCCAGAGCTGCACACACATTAACACACCCAGGAGGAGACAAGTGGCGGCAGAGTGGCCACAAAGTTACAGATCAACATGTTACAGGTTTATACTTGTACCCTCTCTGTTTCAAAATTCCCTTGCTGTGAAGCACACTGCTTATTGTGTGACAATATGGGAAAATAAAGATAAATCAATAAAGATATCTGGAAGAGAATTATGGACCTCCCATAGGTCTGGTTGATCCTTGGGTACAATTTACAGATGCCCAAAGATACTATGTTCATCTCTTCAAACAGTTATACACAAGTACAAACACCATAAAAAGTCCAACCACCATACTGTTCATGAAGGAGATGGGTTCTGTGTGCCATAGATTAACATGTTTTGGTGTGCATCAGCCCCAAACAAATAGTAAAAGACCTTGTAAATGTGTTGACTGAAGTTGGTAAGAGAGTGTCCAGTTTCAGTGAGGAGAGGGAAGAGTATCAACAATGAAAAACATCCTGTTGACATAGACTGAAAGTCCACCCAGAAAGGATGAATCCATTACTCCAAAAGCAAGTCACACGCTAGATCACAGCTTGTTAATGTACTCAGGAACAAAAACCTTAATTTTATGAGGCATGTCCAGTGGTCTGATTTGATGTCTTTGGTCATAATTACCATAGTTACGTTTGGGGATAAAAAAGAGAGGCTTGTAAACTTGGTGAAGCCTTTCCTACCTGAGAAGTACGGAAGTGGCATCATCATGTAGTGGGGGTTATCTACTGCAAGAAGGACAGGTGTACCTCACAATCTAAATTGCATAATCAGATATGAACTATTATACTCTTAAGTGGAAATATTGAAGCAACATCTCAAGACATCAGCCAGGCTTATGCACAAATGGGTCTTCCATGTGGACAATAACCCTAGGCATTATGGGAAATAAGTAACAGAGTGGTTTGAGGATAACAAAGTCAATGTTTTTGAGATGCCATCACAAACCCCTAATCTCAGTCCCATTGAAATGGGGTGTAAACAAGGCAGCCAACAAACCTGACTCAACTACACTAGTTCTGTCAGGGGGAATGGGCCAAATTTTTCAGCAAACTATTGCGAGACATTTGAAGGATGTCCAAAATGTTTGACTTCAGTCTTACAGTTTAAAAGGCAATCCTTCCAAATATTAAGGAAACATGTAAGCTTTTCAATTTGAAAAATATAAAACAAAAAAATCGCCAAAAATTCCCATTATTCTGGCATTTAGAAAATAGAAATTGCTGACACTGCAACAAATCCCCTTCAAAAGGTCTTGTAGTTTTTATGAAAACTGTTGCATAAAAACTACTAATGTTAAAACATTTTCAAGCTTCTGAGAAAAACTGTGATGAAAAGTTTCTAATGACTAATATCAGTCCAAATTAAGTCTTTCCAAAAAGTGTTAGAGAAAAAGATGATTTTGAAGATGGCAACATAGCAGCTCCTTCCATATCATGTATACAAATGAGAAATGAAATTTGTTAAATAGCAATTAAGAAACTAAAGGCTCAAGATTTAAAGCAGTTAAAGGTTCTTATTAAAAACAGATGCTATTTCCCAACTTCTGAACACTGAATGAAGGCATGTTCAAGAATTTGTAGGATTGTAGAAACCTGCCTTATTAATAACCTGATACCAAGGTTGTTTGCTGCAGCCACTACCCTTCCACTTTCTCCCTTTGTGCTGCTGTAATGAGAGTCATGTTGTTGCTATTAATCTCATGTTTTCTCCTCTGATCTGTTTCTAACTACTGAGGAGACTAACAACAGTGATGGATCGTTTTCAGGGGCAGGAGCGATGGCTCATTCACTGATGATAAACTATTCTCCTTTCTGTGACTAATGGACTAATCAGAGCTGTACGCCTCCACAGTGAAAAAAGGGAGGAGGAAACTGATCTAAAATAAGGGAAACAAGTATAGAAACTGTGTCAGTGAGGGATAATTAAGTTGATAACAGGTTTTCAGTGCAGATGCAATCTGTACTGTCTCCTGAGACACCCAATTATTTGCCTAAGTGTTTATTTTTACCTCCCAAAAGTGATTGACTCTATCATCAGAACACAAGCAAGTAAAGCTATAAGTGAGTTTCACAGATCAAGACTCAAGAAACACAAAATGACAGAAACTGTTGTGAACCCAGTGGACTAAGACCTAATCTATCAGTGTGGTTCAGCTTTTTAAATGCCTTAAAGCTAATTTATACTTTTGCAGAAAGAAAAAAGATGAGAGAAACAAGATAAAAGAGGGCTTAGAAGAAACAGCAGCAGCGAAGAGAGAAAGGAAAAGAGAAATTAGCTATGAACACAGAGGCATGCTGTTAGAATGATGCCAAGAGGCAACTATTGAAGGAGATAAGGGAGAAATGGAAGAGTAAACTTTGTAACTTTACAAAGACAGAACAAAAGAGTGAGCTTCAATGGGCTGCACAGACAGAAGAAGCCATAAAGTGTGGTAAGAAGATGAGGTTTCATGGCTTCTACATAATAAAGACGACTGAGCTGACTTATAAAAAATAACCAAAAGGGATTTAATGAGTCAGGCAAATTTTTGGACAAAATAGGAGTGACTTTGACTAGAGCAGCTCTTCCTTGGAAAAATATGGCCAAGTGTATTAGTCCTCCAAATCAATAGCAATCTAGGGTCCAGGCATATTTGACTCTGCAATGATAGTTTAAAAGGCAAAACAAAAAAGTACGCTAAAGTCATCCACATTGACAGATTGTGAGGACTGAAGGAGTAGATAAGGAGAATCTCACAACAACAACAAAAAGCTACTTTAAGTGAAAGATGCCTATGGAACATAAGATTCTCAAAATTCTCATCCATGCCTTCATCACCTCCAGACTCAGCTACTGTAACAGTATTCTTTATGGTTCATCATCCAAAGCCCTCAATAAACTTCAGCTCATACAAAACTCTGCTGCTCACCTGCTCACTCACACCTGTTCCCGTGACCACATCACCCCAGTTCTCCAGAAACTCCATTGGTTCCCTGTACCTCAACGCATCCATTTCAAAGTCCTCCGTCTTACCCACAAAGCCCTCCATAACCAAGCCCCATGCTACCTCACCAACCTGCTCCATCATCACATTCCTTCCTGCAGCCTCCGCTCCTCTGATGCCAACCTCCTGTCTCCACCACTCAGAACCAAGCACCGGACCTGGGGTGACAGGGCCTTCTCCATAGCTGCTCCCACCCTCTGGAACTCTCTCCCCAAAGTCATCCATGACTGTCCAGATCTACCCACATTCAAATCACATCTCAAAACATACCTTTTCAGAACAGCTTTTCGTGTATGATTAATGTCCTGTTTTATGCTTATCCTGTTTTTTTCTTTTTTTTCAATCTTCAGTGTTATGTATTTCAGTGTTTTTCATTTATGATTTTGTTAGATGTACTTAACTATTGTGTTTGTAACTTTGCTTCCTGTAAAGTGTCATTGAGTTTTTAGAAAAGCGCTATTCAAATAAATGTCATTATTATTATTATTATTATTATTATTATTATTATTATTATTATTATTATTATGACCTCAGTCATCAACTATATTCGTCATGAACTTTGGGAATTTGGTTTTGTGTTTGCTCTGTTTTAGAATTTTCAGTCTTTGCTTTTCATATTGAGTTCATTACATAGGTTTAGGATTCCTTGTAGTTTCCTCAAGTATTGGATATGTTTTTTTATTCTGCTCTGAGTTGCAGTTGTTAGTTACATTTGCTTTCCCAGATTTACCCTGTAGTTTCCTTCAGTGTCTCAGCTGCCTGCACTTCCAAGCTTTCTCCCATCTTTTTGTTAATTCACCTGCTACGATAGTAATCAAGGTGCCCATTTTAAATGCTACTTGGCTTTCTCATTTAGTATCAGATCATCCTGTTATTTCCCCCAGCCTGTTTCCTTGTATTCTTCTCATGCTATGTTATTTTTGATTCACCTCTGAATCTTAGTTCATGTAAGATGTTAAGTTTCCTTTTTTAAGTTTTATTGTTAGCTGCCTGCTTTCTGCCTCCTTCTTGCATTTGTGTCCCATTCTTCACTTTTATATAGCAATATTAGTATAAATGAGTCAACTCCTACCTTTTATTTTGGGTCAACTCCTACCTTGTACTTTGGCTACCTGACCCTTACACTGACCTATTAGATCAATTTCTCAGATTTATTTCTGATTTAGTGCGAAATACTGAGAAAATCACGACAGGTGGGATTTATACATTCTTATAGACACTAACAGAAATAACCTAAATGAATCATTTAATGCTATCTAAGACTCAACTAGCACACTTCTGTCTTCATACTCTTGATTTGTGCTGAAATGAGTCACAATGTGAACAAATAACAGCACTTCCTCACAACCCTGTTGTTTGACCACAATAAAGTTTAAAACTGAAGCTGATGGAGATGAAACTGCCCCATAGGAGGAAAATTACTTAACAGCACATTTTTATTAGAACGGTGCCTTGTTGTAACAATTATTAATCCCTTGCTGCCAGAGTATGGGGTTATATAAAGTTTTAAAATCATTAATATGTGTGGAATATACATAAACATGCATTGAGGGTACAGATATGCCACTGGCAGTGAGGTGGTTTGTATGTCACAACAAAGGGTTAAAAAAATCTGTTTTATTTCTAATTTTCTTAGCATTACAGAACAGTACAGCATATGACACCAATCCATTTTCTACCCATTTTGTACCCCTCTTTGGACCCAAGCCTACATAAAGAAGGTGTGCAATATTGCCAGAATTAAAAACATCCTTTTCAAAGACCAATGCAAAAAAAAAAAAAAAAAAAAAAAAAAAAAAAAAAAATCTATGCATTTGTTTTTTCAAAGGATAGACTATTGTAATTCGTTGATATTAGAAAGCAACACAACATTTATAAAAAACCTTCAGTTCATCCAAAATGTTACAGCGAGAGTTCTGATGAGATGGTAAGGTCATAGCAAAAAAGAAACTTCCCTGCAGCGCAAACAGTACATTTTACACATTCATCCCTATGCACACATACTATACAAAATAAGGTCATATCTTATGTGACATATACTTTATGGGTATGGCAGACCTTGTTGTGTTGTATAAATAAAATGAAATGCAAAATGTTTGAAGCACTCATGGATATCAGGCAAAGTCTAGTTATGAAAAGTATGTCTAATATGTATTTGCTCACCCAAAACACTAGATCCAGGTGTTCCAGTCACTGACATTGACACAGGTGTATAAACATGAGCACCAAGACCTACAAAATGCTTCTACAAACATTTGTGAAAAATTGTGTTGCATTCAGGAGCCTAATAAATTCCAGTGTAGTACCCTGATAGGATACTGCTTGTGTGATAAGTCCAATCAGTATATTTTTTCTCACTACTAATTCAATTCACTTCTAATTAATTCCACAGCCAACTGTTAACAGCATTATACCAAAGTAGGTGTGTGTGTGTGTGTGTGTGTGTGTGGACGACAGTCACCAAGTGTTAAGCCATGTAAAATTACAAAGCAGCATCAACAGATGCTGAGATGCATGTAGTACACAGAGTTCACCAACTTTCTATAGAATCATTAGCTAAAGGGTTCCAAAATTCATGTTGCCTTCAGATTAGATGAAGAACAGTGACTCAGAGGGATCATAGAATGAGATTCATAGAATGAATTTCCATGGCCAAGCAGGTGACTTCAAGCCTTATATCACCAAGTACAATGCAAACTGTTGGCTGCACAATCAATGGGCTGTAGAGCAATGGAGAGGTGCTATCTAATGGGACAAGTCATGCCTCTCTGGTAATCCAATGGAAATGTCTGAGTTTGGCAGTTGCCAGGAGAAAAGGACTTTAAGACTGCATTGTGTCAACTGTTAGGTTTGTTAGAGTGGGGATAATGGTTTGTGACTATTTTTTAGGAGTTGGGCTCTTCTGGATGAATGGTCAAACATTCCCTTAAACACACAACTAAACCTTATGGGAAGCATTCCCAGAAGAGCTGAAGCTATTATAGCTGCAAAGGGTGGACCAATGCCATATTACAGCCTTTGCATTAAGAATGGGATGTTATTAAATTTAACGTGTGGAGTAACAAGCAACCCAGTATTTTTGGCAAAGTAGTTTATATTTCCTCTGGACTGTTCTGTTTACAGGGTGCAGCACACACTTTGTCATCTCTCCATATGCCAGCATCCTTCTCCATCACACCAACCATCTGTTTATCCTTCTTCCCTACACTCTTAAACCTTCTTTGTGGTCTTCCACTTTTCTGCCTTCCCATCAGTTTCATGTTCAGCATTCAAGGTCCAGTATAGCCATTATTCCTCTTCTGCACATGTTTAAACTAACTCACCCTCCTCTCTGTCTCAAAAACCACTCGACTGGATCTGTTCCTCAGCCTGAATGCTACTGCACAATGCTTAAAAAAAGTTAAATCTATAAAACAGGTGATATATTCATTGTTTCATACCTTATTGTGTGAACTGAAATCTTAGACAATAACAGGAAGCTGACTAAAGTGAGCTGGTATTATTTAGCTTGAATTATGAACTTTTTCACAAGTAAAAAATAAAAGACCCTTCATACTGGGTATTCATTGAATACATTTCTCTGCTTTTGCTCAAAAGTGACTGTGTTTCATAATTATTTTTGTAAAACTCACAAATGCTGAAGTCTTAGGAGTAACTGCTTTTTAAATTTAAACCCTGATGATTTTAAAGCGTAAAATGTCTTTTGTTATTGTTGTTGTGAGCAGTAGAAGAACAAACAAAGCAGAGAACACACACAGGATTTTATCCCCCTCCTCCCTCATGAATGAATTATTCGCCAAGACTGAACTTCACAAGTTTCTTAAGCGACATCTGCCCAACGAGAAAACAGCCTGTGCTCTGTGAGAGTAATTTTATTCATAGAAAACAGTGGCAGCAATTAAATTTGTGGGGGTTTTTTCTCTCTAAGGTTTTCATTCCAGCAGGCAGCTGAAGAACTGTGTTTACAGCAGTACAAATTACAGTCCCTTGTAAAGATATTCACATCCCTGGAACTTTTTCCACATTTTGTCATGTTACAACCACAAACTTCTGTGTATTTTTGGCGGAGTTTAATTAACACTGTTCTGAGAAGGCCTCAGAGGTTTTTTAGAGAACGTCAGTGAATAAACAGCTTCATGAAGACCAACGAACTCTGCAGACAGTCTTGCATGCTGTCTGGACACTGACAGACCCAAAGCACATTAATTAGTATCTGTTCTCTGGCAGGACATTGCTATTTAAAGATATAGCTGCTTAATGCAATTATACCCACACATCTGTTTTTCCTTGAGCTGACTGGTGGATCATGATTCAGACTTATACTGGTAGGTTCACTGCTGAATTATATCCTTTCCAAGGTTTAACATCTAGTCCAGGGGTCTTCAAATCCAGGCCTCGAGGACCAGTGTCCTGCAACTTTCAGACGTGTCTCTGGTTCCACATAAATGAATCAAATGGCTGAATTACCTCCTCAGCATGCAGTCAAGTTCTCCAGAGTCCTGCTAATGACCTGATTATTTGAGTCAGGTGTGTTAAGGCAGAGACACGTTTAAAAGTTGCAGGACACCAGCCCTTGAGGACTGGAGTTGAAGACCCCTGATCTAGTCTGTTAAGGCGCACTTACAGTGCCTTGTAAAAGTACTCCTTGAACTATTGTACATTTTATCACATTACAACCATAAAATGTATTTTACTGATACTTTATAATAAGGACCAACACAAAATACATATAACTGAGAAGTGGAAGGAAAATAATGCACTATATTTAAAAGTTTACTGGTAAAAGTTTTAAATGTGTGGCATGTATTTGTATTCCACTCTGAGTCAATACTTTGAAGAACCACTGTTTGCTCCAATTATAGCTGCAAGTCTTCTGGATACATAACAACCAGCTTTACACATGTAGAGACTAAAATTTCTGCCAATTCTTAATTTTAAAATAACTAGGATGGATTTGGAGTATTTGAACAGTGTTTCAGTAGGTTCTCAATAAGATTTGGGTATGGACTTTGACTAGGCCATTCTAATGCATGAATTTGCCTTAATCTAAACGTGTTAATTCTAGCTCTTTCTGTATGTTTAGGATTTCTGGGTATCTGGAAGGTTAACCCACACCCGAGTGGAGCAGATGTTCTTGCATAATTGCCTTGTATTCAACTTCATCCATCTTCCCATCATCGCTGACCATCTTCTCTCCCTCTCCTGAAGAAAAGGTTCTCCACAGTTTGATACTGCCACCACCTTGTTTAATTATAGGGATTTTGCCACACAAAACATCTTGTATGTTGGTCAGAAGTTAAATTTTGGTCTCATCTGACCAGAGTATCTTCTACATAGCTGCTGTGTCACCTACATAGCTTATGGAAAGCAGCAATCCACAAAAAGGGGTTCTAATGGCTTTCATCCCCACTCCCCACCATCAGCTGTGAACATCTGAAGCTCCTCCAAAATTAACCACGAGCCTTTTGGCTGCTTCTTTTAATAATGCACTTCTTTCCTGCCCTGTCAGTTTAGGCAAACAGTCAAGTCCTGGTTTGCAGTTATACCATACCTTTTCCATTTTCAGATCATGGGTTGAACAGAGCTCTGTGACATGTTTAAAGCTTGTGACATCATTTCATAACCTAACCCTGCTTTAAACTTCTCCACACCTTTCTTCCTGATCTGTCTGAGGTGTTCCTTGGGCTCCATATTGCTGCTTATTTGCTAATGTTCTCCACCAAACCTCTGAGGGGTTTACACAAAGCTGTAATTAAAGAAGCCCAATAAATCCAACTGAATCCATTGAAGTTTGTGTTTATAATGCAACAAAATGTGGAAAAAGTTCAAGCATTTTTGGCTGACTTTTGCATATGGAGGATGTTGATTTTTTCTGTAAATGTTGTCACCTCGACTCTGGAGAATGGGATTTGTCACAGCATCATATCACCTGTAATGGTCATAACTGATGGATTCCACGCAGTCTGTGCTCATTTTCTCTTTACAGGTTTCAGTGCTGCAGTGCTGCAGTGAAATTGATGTAGCTTCACATCTTGCTTTACTTCTTATTTTTTTTCCATTAGGTTCTAGAAAAATATGTAAAAATGGAGGGTATTTGTTGAAACATTGCAACATCTTCTATTTTTCCCCTTTTAAGTGTAGTTTTTTATGGCAGACCTCTACTTTACTACAATCCCTCCTTTATTTTTACCGTCAAAAACCCCACATACTTAGAATAATAACACAAAAACGTCATTCGAGTACGATCGCGCAGACCAAAAAAAAATACAAATAAAAAATTTGGCAAGGGCTCTCCATAAACTGTAAAGCCTGGGGCCCCTGCATTGTATCTGGTTTGTGACAACAAAACATGCAAGTGCCTGGACATAAAGAAAATCTACGACATGGCAAATAATTAAAAACTACCAGTAAGAAATAAAACCTTAAAATGTATCCATTTTAACCGTTAGCCAATGAATTTATATCCCAACCTTCATACCTGACAAACAACGCATTCACTGTTTTTTTCTGTGTTGTAGCTCTCAGGTCATGCAGTTCCCTGTAAACCATGTGCTCTGGGGTTGTTTTTCATTCAGCCTTGTTGCTAGTGATGTGCAGCACACAGCACCTGTCCTGTCTGTTAGCTTAGCGTTTGTGCACGCTCCGTGTGTGTTTGTCCGATGATAAATGAGACTGGTAATGACACTTTAACAATGAGTGTATTAGTGTTCCAGCAGGCTTTACGTCAGCAGCCTCCAGCTACGCTCTGAAAGCTGTTGACACCTGAATGCGGGAGCAGCACAACTTTTTATTTATGAAGCACTAAAGCACCATCTGCTCCCTGAGCATCTGGCCTCCCTCAACTTCTGGCTCATGTTCTGGTGCTTTTATTGAATTATAAACTCAGCAGAGCCGTAGATGTACCTCTCCTTCTTCTATAGCTGCTTTCACTTCCAATAACTCTAGTGGCCATCAGGCTTTGACACTCCAGTAATGACTCAGGAGATGTTTTATGGCCATCAAACTACTTTCTAACATAAAAGTTAGTGAAGCAGGTTCCTCCAAACAACTGCATGGCTTGTAAAACAGGAAGCAATAAACCTCAATGTGTTTTATAGGTAACATCTGTAAGCATTTCAGCTTCTTCTGATAGGCACTTTGAAGCATCATTTAGCAAACACATAATAAACACACAAAGCTTCTGTAATACAGTCATGACTTTCAGAGAAAAATTTTTTTAAATAAAAGTTAAACATTCATTTATTAACAGTGAAGCAAACAAAATAAATTAATAATAATAAAAATTGTTATTTTAATTAGTTGTATTAGCAAGGTCACATAAAAATTAAAGGCCATACAAATTATTGTGGTAGAGACATTATTAGGATTCCAACACAGTAATTTAATTGGGTCTGTTCTGGTCACAACCCAATCCAGGTCAAACTTCAGGTGTCAGAGTGATGGTGTTACATTTTACTCCGGAATATTTTTGAATACAGATGAGCTCATGGTCAAATCAGCATCCTGCCCATGTCCTGTGGCTGCAGATCATCAATCCTCATCAACCCTCCACCCCTTTACAGTTCTTATGAGGTGTTTCTGCTATAATGTTGTTTAAAGATGCTATTTTCCTTCCACTCAAACAATCCTAAAATGTTATTTTTTCAATTATTTCTAGTCTGAGCTTGGGCTAAATTTGCTAAAATGGTGACTACTAGTATGACAGGCACCTATCTTAAATGTTTTCAACTGAATAATCTTTCTCATTGGAGAACACTGGAGTTTAAACAGGAAATGGCATTATAACGCTTTCAAGATTGGTGGGCAGCAGTAATTGCTTCTCTAAGTCACGCCAAACCAAACCAAACCAAACTGATGTTATTTATAAAGCACTTTAAAACCAGCAGGCACTGAACAAAGTGCTGAACATAAAGAATGACTGACAATAAAAAAATAAAACATCAGAAATAAAACTAAATAAACCGATTAAGGTAGAAGTACATAAAAAGTAGCATAGCATACAAGTAAATACAGAAACAAGAAAACCAAACACAGACATCACAGAAATGTCAAATCAAAATTAAATTAAAATGGTCTTTTCTTCATCAAAAACATACTTGGAGTGTTGCCTTGATTTTTTTTCTTGCATGTTTGACAAATCCTTTAATTTCCTGTGGCAGCCATTCGGGTGTGCTGAGCTCATCTTTCAAACTACTTCTCGGTCCAACACTCCTAAGAATGGTTGTAAACGGCTTCATGGAGAGAAGCATTGTTGTGATGATGTGGTGAAGGGGGCGTGGCAGAAAGTGTAGCAGCTTCTTAAAGAGATAAAGCTGATATATACAACATTTTCAAAACAATTGGAGGTAACATAGTTACTTAATGGTATAAAATGGAACTATGTGCCTGGAAAATATATATTCCCCCAACCGATAAGTAACAACTCCAGCGATTTTTTTCTGTTTAGTTGGAGACTTTTGTCAATGACGCTCTGCAGCTCAGCTGAAACCCTGCTGTGTCCTGAGTAATCAGGGAGAGCTGCCGTGAGTACTTCCCACTTTTTAAGTACTGCAGTCAGTCTGACACTAGTTGTCCATTTAACACCATGCTGTCGCCCACCAATAGTTAGAGCAGAGGAGACCCCTTCCACTTTGTGTCCACACTGCAAATAAATCACATATTTGTAAAGCTGAGTAACACTACTGATCAGCACTCGCTGTGGCCATGATCGCTATTCCATTTCCTAAATTGCCGCCGGGTGGGGCATTGTGTCTGAGTGAGAGGGTTTTATACCCGAACTCGGGGCTGTGTGATGAGAAGCTGTACTGCCACACCATCTTAAATAAATAGGAGAATTCAACTGCTTAGGCACTGCTTCACCTAAGGAGGCCAGCACTGAGACGGTTTTAGGCAAAATAATGCAGAACTACACAAATTTACACAAAAATGTCAAAATTCACACAGAAACATAAAGACAGAACCCTAAATAACCTATTCAGACAGTTTATCTGCAAAAAAAAAAAAAAAGTTGATTTGGGGGTTAGTTACACTTCAAAAACATATATTGCTAATGAAAAAGCCAAAAGAAAAGATCATTGCTAATGTTTTAGCTTCTTACTAAACTAATTATGCTAACAGAGTTAGTTTTGAAAAATAGACAGCAGGTAAAATAATCATTCTACATCAATGGTTTTCTCAGTAAATAAATTCCTAATATTTCTACTGACATGAAGTTCACACCAGTTGTCGACAACAACCCAAGTCGTTAAAATTTACTCCTTATTATGAGGTTACAGTTAAAAAA
Organism: Anableps anableps; assembly: GCA_014839685.1. NCBI lineage: Eukaryota > Metazoa > Chordata > Actinopteri > Cyprinodontiformes > Anablepidae > Anableps > Anableps anableps. The sequence continues at coordinate 23,622,901 of CM026074.1, read as the reverse complement.
TGAAAGGACACTGGGAATAACTATTAAATACTCTTACTGAAATGTCTTAAATACTTTGTGAAAATGCCTTCTTTGGTAGTGACAACTACAAGACCTCTCCGCTACAGAGAAACCAGTTGCATGCATTTCTGCAACTATTTGGTGAGATTTTGACCCATTCTTACATACAAACTGTCCTCAAATCTTAACAATTCTTGAGGACTTTTTTTTTTTTTTTAAACTTTTGGTTCTTTTTACATATTTTCAGTCAACTAGATACTGGTCAGGTGACTGACTTGGTCATTCTAGCAGTTTTACTTTTTTACTCTGGAACAAATTAGGAGTTTTCTTGACCGTGTGTTTGGTACCATTGTGTTGTATTGAAATCCAAACTCATTTCTTCTTCAGATTCTGATGAAATATATCCCTGACCATTATTCAAAAGCCTTTTATTGTCATTGAGCCACCAGCACAATGAAATTCAGAATGCATCACAATAGAATAAAAACAATAAAAACAAGATAAGAGGGGAAAATCCTGTCAGACTCCAATCTAACTGAACACCAACCTAATTTAAAACCTCAATCAATGACCATTTAAAACTTCCGTGGCATATGGAAAGAAATTCCTTAAAAATCTGGACGTTCTGCTTGTAACAGACCTGTAGCACCTACGCAGAAGTTCAAACAGATGGTAACAGGGATGGGTGGGATCTCTGATGATGTTCCTTGGCTTAGACAGAGTACGCCTGTTGGCGATGTCCGACAGACCAGGTCTATTCTCACTACAATTGTATAAAATCTGCCAGGCTGGTGCCTATCTCCAGCAGTCATTGGGCAAGTAGAAACATTTCAAAATATATTTACTTGGAAAAACTGATGTATTCAATACTTATTTTGCATGCTGTAGTGCAAAATAAGTAATAAGTGTGTGTTTAATGTATTGTCATTCAGTTTAAGTTTCTCCACTAAGTATTCCAGATTTTGAATAAAAGAAGATCAAATATCAAATGCAGTCAAGATTCTGTTAAAACTGTGAAATGGCCCTTTAACATGGTGCTGAGTCTTAATCAGCTTCAAAAAATGACTTCAGCATCACTGTTTACAAAATGGCACCCACTACTTGTGGAAGAAACCTGCAAATGAGAGATAAGATATTGGATGATTGATGCCTTCTTTTACATTGAGTTTTGACGCCCCTTTAGGTCATGTCGCCCTAGGTGGTGAGCAGTATTAATCCTAATTATAACCGCCACTGTATGTGAGTTTTTAAACTGAAATGCCAAAATAAATTAACTTCTTGATTATACTCTTGTGCACCTGCATGTATATACCAACATGTTCTCACATTCAGACCGAGCCGCCATATGCTCTCTCTCCCGTCTTGGAGGAGCTGAGAAGAGGCTGTGAGGTAATAGTGCGCAGGAGGGGGTGTTGGTGGTGGCGGTGGTGGAGAGAGAGACGGGATATAGGACGGGCATCACACGGAGGTTTGGCTGCAGACTCGCCGGGATCCCTTTCGCCGCCTCGCCCTCTCCAGACTCATCAGGTCAGTAAAACCAAACGCACTGTGCGCAGGAGAAATTTCCTGGGAGGGGCTGCGGGGAGGGTCGCTTGGGGTTTTGCAGATTTCTTTGAGGAGCTGCTCCTCTGCTGCAGCTCGTATGGTTTTAGTGAGGTTAGTTTTTTATCTGAATTATTATTGTTACAGTTGTCGGTGTGTGACGGTTCAAATAAGCACGTTCAGGCGGCTGGCGGGCTGCAGGTATCCGCCTTCCGCTGCTGCAAAATCCAGGAAACAGCGCGCTCCGAAACCGCGGGGTTTGTGTTAGTTCTGCACAAACTGCGGATGATTATACTCCCTCCTCCGTCACCCACCTGCGTCTTCTCGCGCCGTCCAGGTGAAAGCGGATCCTGCCGCCATACCGCCTGGATGAGAGTACGCGATGATACAGGGAGGAGGATAAGGAGGTGGAGGTTTTTCACTAAAAAAAAAAAAAAAATCATTGATGGGGAGGAGGCAGGAGGCCGGCTCGGGTCCTCCGCAGTGCCTTCACCAATAGCCAGCAGCAACATCTCGGCTGCTGATGGATGATGGAGAGTCTGAATTATTTATAGCAGCCACAGCATTGATTAGCTTTATGTAATTCGCCCCGGAGCTGAGAGGGGGCTGCCACACTGGTTGGTGTTGTTTGGGCATCAAGGAAATACGATTTTCAATCAATGGGTGCGTATGCGTGCCACCATGCACGCGCATCTACAACAGAGCCTGTTTGATCGTGTGTGGAAATGGGTGAGAAACAGCCAATCACACGGAGAGAGACTTGAGCCATAGTAACTCACTCAGCAGCACATTGACAAACCAAAAATAAATAAATAAATAACACAAAAAATGTATTTACCTTAATTGTTTACATCTGTCTCATCTTTATTTTTACTGAGCTAAAAATAAATAAATAAAAAAATCAATTTTTAATATCTTTGTCTAGACAACAATAGATTTAATTTCACAACACAAACAGCTGTAGTAACAGTATAAAGCACTTTATTTTTAAGATCTCTGTTGTTGTCATCCTTGTCTTATTATTATTGCCCTGGCCTCTCCAGTCTGCTGCTTGAACCAGATGTGACTTATCCAGCAATTCTTATAATTATTAATTATTAAATAAAGTCTAAAATGAATCATGGGCAATATTTATTGTTTCCCTCCCTCTTTTAGAGCAAAAGTAGCCACCGACACTGCAAGGAAGCCAGACTCACCATACTGTTTGCTAAACCCTAGTGATGTTTGCGCGTGCATGGAAACAGCAAAAATAATTTGAAAAGAGCTCAAACAAACAGAAAAAACTGAAGTTGAATTCTCTGTTAGTTTTCTCTCATGCTTACACCACAGTGGATTACAGAAATTGACACATTTTGTTTCACTCTTTATTTTTCGAGCATGGCTATCAAGGACATTTCCTCAAGTCATTAAAACTCCTTGTTATGGTTTAGAAAACAAATTATCCCCTTAGAGCACAATAAATCTTTACTTAGCAATAACTGATTGATCTGAACTGTATGCTGCTACACTCGTTTATATTATATGTCCACTACAGGTTGTTTAAATACCTTGGCTCTTGGTTTATTTTGACTCTTTTGTAACACTGACTGTGCTCAAGGGTTGTTAAGCTAATGATTCTGTTTCCCAAGCCCGCTGTTATGTTTTGGTAACACCTTCGATAAGCTGTTACAAATCTCACAAGGCTTCTCAGAGCAGGAAAGAATGTGGCTGAAGAAGACACAGCAAAGTGTTCTTACATTCAGCTGAAATCTGCAGCTTTCTCCGGCACATACAGAGCACCAACCAGAGGTTTTTTTATTTGATTTCTTTAGAGAGAAAATGGAACAACCACATAGAGCATTGCACGTTTTCTTTATGTGGCATCCAGGGCTTCGTCCTAGCATGACAGGAGACAGTTTCTTATTTGTAGAAAGCCAGTACTAACATTTTTCTAACAAATTTTCAACTCAATATTTAATCATACATTTCTATTGTTTGTATTTTTTGTTCTCAACAATCAGTTATATATGATGAGTTGTGCACATCAGATGTTTTTTTTAGTAGGTTTCTTCAGATAAAATGCTCACTGTGGGTTTGCTGGGTCAAAGTAGAGAGTTTGAACTGGCCAACATATATTTACTTCTCTTTAGCCATTCTGCATCAAGAAATATAAAACTTCTTGGCTCAGATAAACTAAACCAGCAACATAATGTGATACTGCTGCCAACTGTTGCCTTGTTTTTCTATCTGCAAACCTTGACAAGGACTAAAATAAGTATTTCTCCAAAGGATTGTGTTTTTAGTTCAGTTAAACAATGCGTATTTTACAGGACCATTCTTGATGATTTGTCACCTCAATGTTGGATTTAATCCAGCAATTCAGTAAAGATAATCTTGAAACCTAAGACCTTCTGTACTCATCCAGTGCATAAAGCCTCAGTGTTCTGCTAAAAAAAAAATCACAAATTGCACTGAATTGTTTGTATTTGCAACGTTTTTATGACTTTTCTTACACTTTGTGTCTTCTGTAACAGCTTACTAGACTCTAGTGCAAAAGACAATTCATCAAAAAGAACATGCATCTTTATAAACTAATCCCCGAAATAACATGTTTCAGCAACCAAATTATTATATGCTGCCATCTCCGAGCTGTCTGCTATGTTTTGAGGAGCATATGCTTCCATTAACTGCGTCACTGTGCCGTTCTTATAACAAAAAAAAGAAAAAGCTGGCAGTACTGAGCAGATGAATAAAGCTGCGGCATCGATGGCTTTGTTCTGCTGAGCAGTGAGACTTCTGAGTGACAGCGACGCACAAAGGTTCGCCCAGTGTGTTGGCTTTCGTGCTCACATCTGATGCAAACACAGACCTCCGCAAATGCGAGCCGTCTCGGTTCTGATTCGCCATCAGCCCTCGTTTAACATCCTGCTCTTTTACTGTTTCTGAGAGGAAACTCCACAACTCACAGACTGTGTCTACAGGGTGACATACGATAACATCTTAATAAGTTAGAATATCATCAAAAAGTGAAACTCCTGAAAATTACAGCATATATATATTCTCTTATTCCAAATGTGGGGTTGGAGAAAATCTATGCACTGCATGAGGAGCCATTTGAAAAAAAAAAAAAAAAAAACATTTCTAAGACAGGAGTGAGCAATTAATTTTTGCAAAAGCTCACCAGAGTAACTACAGTTTTTGCTTGAGGCCAGATCATTACCTGAACTCAGTTATTCCAGTAATACATTTCATAATAAACTCTGAATATGTTTTTAATCAGTTGCCGATAATAGCAGTCATTGGAACTAAACAATAAAATTAAAACAATGGTCAGAAAATGAAAAATTAGCAATTTTACGGTATGGTTTGATAATGTTCATTCCTTGTCAAATGTTACAATCTTTGAAAACAGATGTCTGGTCTTTAGGGAAGAAAAACAACATTACTTTTAACTTCTGTAAATGTTATGCTTTGCAACACTGTATGATCTTAAGTAGCTTGGGTGCAATTGTATGTGTCAGGTGTTGGCATCTACTGCAGTGAGACTTCGTACAGGCTGAATATCTTATCGGTATGCAGAGAATGAATTAATAACAGTTGGAAATAAAAAACAAACAAATCTTGCTTTCCAGTCAAGGGATGTTGCAATGGTGATATATTGTCCAGCCCTTACTTAGAGGACAATGTTTTATTGAAAATAATCTACACTCAGAATCACTCTCTTTTCAGCTTGAGCAGACATTGGGAGAAGTATCCAGCTGCCAGCATTGTGCTTAGGCCCTGTTATTGTATGGTCCTAGTCTGGTTTCAATGCATAAATTCTTTGCTCTCACGTTCTAATGCCTAAACATATTCATAATCTTAAAACCTAAGCCTTACCTTAAACACAGGCCACACTCAGAAGACCTTAAATTACATATTGCTTGCCATTCTATGTGCAATTGCGAACTGGAAGAGAGCTCGGAGAGGTTTTTTTTTTCCTTGTATGGTTTTTTAAAAACAAAAGTGGAGCAGTGGAGCCTGCACCTTCGAATTGTCAAAGTTGACATTTCTTAGTTTTTAACAGCTGTGCGCTGTGACACAAACTTGTTTAGCCAATAGACGTAGCATATTCGTAAGTGTTAAGTAAAGAGTATATGGTGTATGAGAAAACGTCTCCTTCACAAGCTCCACAAAGCTGACAAGATCATAGAATGTCAGCACAATTTTCTCTCCTTTGTTGTTGCTCTTTTTCTCGGTGTCACTAGCAGGTATAGTTCTACAGTCACTTTTACCACGATACAAATACACATCATAGCTCACAGCATGACAGCTTTGCACATATTTTGAAAACTCTGCCTCTTTTGCTGCAGATGAATGTGTTTCAGAGGGTGCTGTTTTTAGTGTGAAAGCCTCAATAAAAGGTGCTCTGGTGTGGCTGGTGGTGGGTCAGCGCATGTCGCTTTTGGTGTTACCGCCCTGCTAGAGTGGTCTTGAGAGTCTGCAGTTATATGTTATTGGACATTAGTGCACAGACATGGCTGCTAACAAGGGGAAACGGACATAAAAACAACAACAGTAATCTTAAAAATAAAAGCATTTTTTAAAATAACAGCAGATTCGTATTAGTCTCCAAAATTAATTTAATGCATTTTTAATTTTGTATTTCTGTTGATCACCACGAGTCAGTTTGGGTTGGACCAGGACATCTAAAGGTGCATTTCGTATGTAAGACTAAGACTCCCCCCACCCCAGAATTAGATGATTATTTTACATTATGACCATTTTATTTGTCTTTGTTCATGATGAAGAGACAATGACTCTGAACATGCAAAGTGTCTTTTTTTAATGTTCCTAATCAGTCAGTTTTACCCACCCTCCATTTGTTTATTGACATCTATAAGTGTGAAAACTATATTATCGCGTTTGACCACATTCTCCTAGATATCTCAAGCTCTCTGTTAGATATATCTGTCTCTCTCCACATCTTTGTTCCTCTGTTTGTCTCAGCGTCCAACTGTCAGTCTCCTCCCACCTGCTCAGGTTCCTTCAGCGGCTCATAAAACGTCTCGACTCCGAATCGATGAGTCATTCTGAAAAACTGAGTCACTGACGCTTCTCTGTCTGATTATGAATGTCGCACCTGTGTTAGATTTCATCTTTGTTTCCCCATTAGATGACTCACTGTAAAATATTTGACATTTATTGCTTCTTAATGACCACTCAGACAGTTAATGGGCTTTTGGTGGGCTGCAGCTCGGCATTTCGCGACATGATTTTGACCTCTTCAATTTTCCGCTGGAATGACTGAACTCCCTCATAATTTTGCTTTATACTGGTCTGCATGTCCAGTGAGGAACGGGAGCTCAGCATCTCTGTAGCTTAAAATTACATATTTGAACAAAACATTTGCGCTTTCTTTGAGACTTAATGTTTGAACTGTAATGAGAAAGAAACAATTTGATAGTCTTCGGGGATTTACAGATTTAGATGCAGCCCCAGTGTAAACATCACAAGTTCTCCCAGTAACTCTTTGTTGTGTGATTGCATCAGTTAATTTTCTCCTGCTCAACTTAGCAGCCTGCAAGTTGTCTTCCTCTTTCCACCTGTATCTCTGCCGCTGATGCAAAGAGCTTCTGTTACCCCGGTAATGACCCTTTGGCACCTGTTGCTGTGTATTGCTGAGCTGGCGTCAGTCAGATGGCAGTGGTATAGTTGACTTTGGGAGGCAGAGACATATAAAAGAGCTTGGAGACTGTTTTTACTGCTCTGCTGATTTTATTTCCTGTCTGTAGGTACTGCTTCAGGGAGAAAAATCTCCTCCTTTTTGTTTGATTGCACAAACACAAACAAAGAAGATTGCTCTAAGAAGAATATTCTGAGGGATATATTGTAGGAATTATAGGATGTTTGTTAGCGTTCCAGTTCCGGCTGCGTGGTGATGTAAGGACGTCCCACATAGTTACAAAATAGAGGCCGACAGACAGCAGATTTGTTTTATTTATTTATTAATTTTTTTCAAATCAATTTTGGGACATTTTATATCGATTCTGAATTGTAGTAAATGAGAATTGTGATTATGTGAATCAGTTTTTTGGGACACCCCTAATTTCCACATGTTCTGCTATGATTGTAATTTATCCACATTTCATAGGTTTAATCTTTTATTTATTTATCTATTTTTTTTCTTCAGTGCACTTTTTCTTTTCTCATGCTTTATCTCAATCTGCAATAATTTCACCTGATCTATTTCATTACGGTTCTTCTGAATATATTGTCCCTTGTTTTATTTCGTACAGGTTGACTCTGTTCTTGGGCTTTTGTCTTTTGTCTGTCTTTATTCTCCCTTTCTTGTCATCATCATTTCTGTAGTTATAACATACTTGTGGGGGATGTAAAAGAGCAATTTATGTTATGAGGTTTTTTTCAGCAATAATTTTCTGTGAGATTTGTGTCCACAGGTGTCCTCTGACAAAGCTCCACCTCCACATTTCAACCAGAGCTCAATTTGTTGTGTCACCCCTAAGAAAACACACAGATTTATTGTTCAGTCAGGCATATAATGAATCTCTTCATCCTGAATCCCCTGCTAATTACCTGCACAGCAGGCTTCAAAGCCTAGTTAAAGAAGTTGAGGTTGGTTCACCTGGAAGCTGCCTTGAAGAAGAGCCTTTTTATGTTCCGCATGAAGTGGTGTTGTTAGGGAGTTCCTTGGAGTCATTTGTTCAACACACCGCTATCACTGCGTTTATCACGGAGCTCCTCCTGCTGCTGGTCAGTGACAGGAAATGAGACAAGTCATTTGTCCTTCTGTAGAGTTCAACACCATGTTTAGCAGTGTGGCAGCAGCATCTCATTGGCCTGGAACAAAAAGGGGGTCAAAAAAAAAGGACCAGGCCAAAGCTACATGCTGGCAGAGATGATCAAACACACATAGTGACAAGGGGATTAAAAAATATGTTTAAAATATTCACATCAGTTTTGGACACAGAATATCACAAAAGACTTTACATTACTGCCTTCTCTAAACAAGGAGATGTCTCAGGAGGATTTCTTGAAGGTCCTTTTAGAGCCTGAGCCTAACCCAGATATCAATACTGGGTCTATGTCAGACTGTAAAAGTATGAAATTACTCCTTATGGTACTGACTGTAGGCTATAGATAGATAGATAGATAGATAGATAGATAGATAGATAGATAGATAGATAGATTAATCTTAATGGTTACATAATTTAATAGTCTAGCTTAGTCAAATGGCCTGTACTTGTATAGCGCTTTATCAAGTCCAGAGGATCCCAAAGCGCTTCACACTACATTCAGACATTCACTCATTCAGGCACACATTCACATGCAAGCCACTGCACTGTAGCCACAGCCTCCCTGGGGCAGACTGACAGAAATGAGGCTGCTATGCACCGGTGCTACCAGGCCCTCTGACCACCACTAGCAGGTAGTGTAGGTGAAGTGTCTTGCCCAAGGACACAACGACTGAGACAGACAGAGTGGGGGTTCGAACCAGCAACTCACCAGTTACAGAATGGACTCCACTGTCGCCCAAGCAATTTTTTTGTTGGGATGCACTGGAAAATCTGCTGGTGACTGGAATCAGATGATTTTCTTCTTTGGATGAGCCTTAATCCAATCTCATCTGTCGGTTGTAAATTCAAAACTCCAATTTCTTTTTTTCAATCAGTCAACACACTACACGTAATCTCTACCAGGTTGCGGTAACATTTTTGAAGTCTTTTTGCACTGCAGGGGTCCGGCCAGGTTTCAAACTACAATTGGATATTTTTGCATTTGCCTCAAAGGCTCAATTCCAGCCACCTCTCTGGAACCCCAAGAGCTGTGGTTCCATTAGGGCCCACCAGACAGGTCTGTTTTGAAGTCAGCTGTTGACTGGTACATTGGCTGTGGGGGCAGGTACAGTGATGAGTCATCTTCCAGATCTCTAAGTCAGATTTTGCATCAGACTTTCTCGTTGTACGTTAATTTGACTGATGGTGTCAGAAAAAAGTGGCTCTTGGAGGGACACCTGGTTGTGTTTGCCCTGGTTGTAAACACAACCAGGGCCGGAGTATGATATGCCCGGGCCGATGGCGGCTGGACTGTTTGGGCCCTGTGGTGTAAAAAGGCCTTTAGATAAGGACACTGTAGGTGCAGAAAGAGGAATCAAATCATTTTACATTTTAAGTAAGCTGTTTAAAATTAAGTCAAAGAAGACACGTAGATACAAGAAGCTTAAAAGGGAATTTGTTCTTTCTTTGTTTTTTTCAACAAATCAACACTTGGCTGCAACAGAGGGGAAAAGTGCAATACTTTCAGAACTCTAATCAAGCAACTGGTGAGCTGGGTTGGCTCTCTGGTAAAGCTCTTGACTGGTTCAAGTCTTACCTAAAGAATAGGGATTTCTTTGTGTCAATAGGTAACTTTTCATCAGACCTGATAAAAATCACCTCAAGGTACCAAGTTGGGTCAGCTGCAGTCACAGTTTTTCCTATCCTGCCATGAAGTGCATTGGGATTAAGGGTGTGTTTAGTGTTCTGCTGCATCTGGGTTTAGTTTTGCCATGAAGTCCATCCATCCATCCATTATCCATCATGCCTATCCATGCAGGGTCGCGTTGGGGGCTGGTGCCTATCTCCACCAGTCATCGGGCGAGAGGCAGGGCACACCCTGGACAGGTTGCCAGTCTTTTGCCATGAAGTCAGTTTATACATATATTAATTTAAGGATTAATTGACCAACTGGGAATGACATTTTGATCTTCTGAAGTTGACCAATAATTATTAGCTCAATTAATAAGAAATTAGAGCAAGCTGTCAGTTTCACTTTTGACTTCAAGCATCCAAGATGCTTATTATTGGGTCAATAAAGCCATATTTGATTAGCCCAGATGACCTGAAAAATCTGTGCTAACATGGCTTATCTAGTGATCAAATTGTGTTAGCTGCAGTGGTAAATGCATTGTGGTGATTTCATAATTTCATTGGTGATTTCGGAAGCTTGTTTGAAGGGAGTTTTTTAACCCACATGCAAGATCAATCTTGGATACAAAACTGTAAAAATGAAGAAGTTTATTTACAAAGTAACTAAGGGGTGCAAGAGGATGCAAACAGGAACAGTATTTTGGCAGCATCTGGAATGGGAGGGGATTAATTAGGTGGAGAAGGATCACAGTACAGTGATGTGGTGGATTTAATGTTCTCATGGTTTCGGCGGGCTGGAGAAGCACGAAAGATGTTCTTGTCAACCCATTGATCAGAATGCAGAAGTGGAGTAGAGGAGAGTGGCCAGGCAGGCTGAGGCTGAATGAAGGCTAGGCAGTGGGGAACGACCTGTAGGAGCAAGAGCTTTGTCTTCAGAGTGGAAGGTAGATTCTTCAACAAGACAGTTTCTTTGACCTGCAAGCACAAAGGTGGAAGGTAAGTTTGCAGGTAAGCACAGATCATTTGAAAACCTAAGCAAAAATTATAGGAGAAGCAACAGGGAAGGGTTGGCTTGACTGGTACCAACAAAGTCAGATCACCAGGCGAGCAAGTGTCATCCAGCAGCTCCTTTTAACTCCACAGCCAGAATGAGAAGATTGCACACAGGTGCCGCAGACAGCGGAGGAGCCGGTGGGGCCCACCAACAGAGATCTACTGGGGGACAAGAGGACTCAGACAAACCACACCCAGACACCAGGATATGACAGTATTCACATAAAGCATAAGGCATTTAGGACTCTACCACACTTTACCGTTTGGTGATATGTGGAGGCTGAGTGGGGGTGTGCTTGAGTCTTACTTTAAGAAAAGAAAATACCAGGTATGTTGATGATTTAAGGATATATATGGTGGGTCTAAAACACTTGGACCTTAAATTGTTTATCAGTTTTCTTCTAACCATACGGAATGAAATTTAAGTGATACTTAAGGTGGCTGTAAGTTATGAAGCGTGTGAATGTGTGCGTGAGTGCGTGAATGACTGAATGTAATTGTAAAGTTCTTTGGAGTCCTCTGGCCTAGATAAAGCAAGTACGGGCCATTTATCATTTATGTGGATATGTTGATAACTAGCTTGGAGACATAAACAGCTACATAGGCTTTGTTTCAATGCCACAGTTTTAAACTCTGAACCACTAGCTCCTGAACTGTTCTATGCAGCTCCTTGTTGAAGAAGCATACCTGGATTAATGTCCTCCGAAAGCCGAAGAGGATCATTGGGCATGTCAAATTGAAATTTTACATATTTAAATGAACTGAAATTATCCTTTATCTCATCTTGTTTATTATCCTTTTATCTTGCAGTTGTTGAGTTTTCCTTCTCAGTAAAAAACAATGCATAGTACTTGCAAAAGAAAAAGATTGACTTAAAAGTAAAAACAATCAGGAGTCCAGATACAAACTATGTTTATCCAACCATAGCAAGGGCATGTAAAAAAAAAAATCAATAATCCAAATTACCTCTTGAGAAAGCCAAATAAATGGCAAACTATAAGTAAAAAATGATGAAAATTACACTTCAAAGATCATCTCTCTGGTGTTAAGAGATTTGCATTTGGATTGTTTTGCCAGATGAAATAATCAGGAAATAATTGAAATAATCCCAGGTGACATAAATGCAAAATCCAGTATTTTCTGCTTTGCTCGTTTGTCTGTTTAGCTCTCCATCTCCCAGCAACATTCATCACTGTACTTGAGCGGTTGGCAGGCGTAACAAACCTCGCCGCCCACACAGCCTCGTCACCCACCCTCCCAGCATGCCGCTGGCCACTTACCACAGCCCTCTTAACCCTGATGGAGTGAAGAGGAGGGGTGGCGAAGTGAGCACTTATCGACAGAAAAGGACAAAAAAAAAAAGAGACTATGCCGAGAAACAAACGGTGCTAATATTCTGTGGCAATCCATCACAATGTTGCCATTGAATGTGTCACATCATGTCTTATATTCTGATTGAGGATGCCTTTGAAAAATGAGACTCCCTACCTCAATCCAGGTCATTCATGCGAAGGTAACACTTGTAACTTTGAGTTATTTTTTATGCTGTTAGATCACAAAAGAGATTGATAGTATTTTTGTGGTTGACTTGAATCACAAATTTTGTTGTAACTTAAAGGGACTTTGGCTTAGAAATATTTTATCTACATTATTCTTTAAATCTAAAGGCTAGAATGGGACTGGTTCCATGTTTTACTGTGATTACGCACAACCAGGCATGTGCAGAGGGGTTGGCAGAGGGGGCTTGAGCACCTGCTCGTTTCATCCATGATGCCTCAAGTGCCCCTTTTTTAATCATTTTTATTTTTATTTTTTGTGTGTGTCTGGAGGCCTGCCTTTTCCCCTCAACAATAATATTTTACTAGCAACAATTTAGGTGAATAAATTGCTCTGGTTGCCCTCAGTCAAATTACTTATTGATCATTATTAACTAATTATTAATTACAAACTTTTAACCGATTTTCATCCTTGACATGCCTCTGCCTCAATGTCCTTAGTTGTTCTGGACCCATGGTAGGGGGATGGGAGAGACTGTATGTGAAGAAAAATGTATAGGTTTGATATTGAAGTTACAAAAAACTTTTTTTTCATTTACTTTCCTAATTGTCCTTAAAGTAGTGGAGGAAACCCCTCCTCGCCCCCCTCCCCAAACACAGAAATTGTTTGGCAGCTGAGAAAACTTCTGACTTTGAGTTTATCAGGCTCTTCCAGTGCTGGACTAAATGTCCGGTGTGCTACAGGCAGGAAGGAGAAAATGTGCAGCCTCATTTGGTTCCTCCACTCTGGGTCAGGAAGCTCGATATAAAGAAATGGTACTGCGACTGTCACCGCGATGCATCTCAAAGCCCAGGTAGGCTACAGCCTGCTTACAGTTCGCTCTCTGCTCCACTTTCACTTAACCTAAAGTTGCTACCAGGTGTGTCCTCACTGCTGCAGACAGGATCTGGGCTGGAGGTGAGCGGTTGTGTAAAGAAGTTCCTGTAGAAGCTTAATTGCTAAAGAAAGGTTGGGCCCACAGCATTTGCAGCTCATGTCTAAAAATGTCACAATTTGTAGCGAAAATACTGTACCAGCAACATGGACTGCAGCATAAGGCCAAATGCGGCATGAATTAGGAGCAGCAGGAGCAGCAACGCCTCAACAGCAACATTGTACCCCATCAGGGAAAACATAGAATACATTTGATTTGCATTTTTCCCACACAATGACAATGATATAGTGTGATCCGATTCCGTATTAGATTCTTGAATAATATCAGTTGTTATGTTGTTGTAAGGTGTTTTAAGATCTTGTTCTATGTGCCCCTTTTTAACTTTGAGCACCTGCTCCTCCAAAGGTCTCTGCACTGCCCTGCTCACAGCTCCTTTCTTTAATTAAGTCTCAGTTTGTGTACTGCACTTGTTGTGTTTGACCCAAATCTGTCCTGCACATTGGAGCAGACAGTCTGACTGCATGTAAAATGCTGAGTGTCCATGTATTATGTAGGTTTGTCTCTCTTAGGACGTCTGTCCCACTAAAACACTACAAGAAAATATCTCTTTTCTCTAACATTTAATGATTCACCTTCTTCTTCTTGTCAGTGGTGAGCATATCAGTTTTCAACTAAGGTTTTTCCTCTGAGGTCAAACTTTCAATTCTCTTCTATTCTATACACCGGTGGGATACATCATGGTAAAACTAAAGTAAATGTGTCAGTTCTCTGATTTTTCAGTATGAGGATGTAAATCTAAATTATCTGGTACTTGGTTCTACTTGGTTCTGTTTTAAATAATTTAAACATAAATACCAAAAACACAACAGATTCCACTCTGCCAAAGCTTTTAAACAAGCGTGAAGTGCAAATGCCATCTACCGTAATTTGTGGACTGTAAGATGCAATTTTTTTCACACAGTTTGAACATTGTGATGCAGCTAATATACAGCTTTTTTAGCAATGGTTTTCAAAAGGTTGGACTTCTGTGTGACAAAGAGGACAGCACAAGCTCAAGAGGGAATTTGCCACAAGACGAAAGTGACATTGAGAGTGAAAACAAAAGAAAGATGGAGGAAATGTGTGTGAGGCTGTTCAATTCCAACACTGAAGAAGACGACTTTAGTGGTTTTACTGTGCAGGAGGAAGATGAAGATAGCAATCAATGACTTTACCTGGTAGTCTACTGTATTCTTTTAATTCTGCTGTGTTATACAGGCACTGTTGGGAAAAATCACTGACAGTACGTATTTGTATCTGTTAGCGGTATGCATTTCATTAAAAGTAAAAAAACCAAAAATCTTTCTGTGTAAATATCCCATGTTACAACTTGGACACCTGCAGCTTAAAGACAAATGTTTCAAAGTTAGTGGGTGCGCCTTATATTCAGGTGCTCTCAATAATCCGGAAATTATGGTAAGCACACCCAATTATCCAACAGCTGGTAACTACCTTCTGCATCAATAACGCCGAATAATAGTTTTCTGTTACTAGGCTTCTTTCAGACTGCCCCAGAGCAGCTGTGGCTACAATGTAGTAGCTCATCAGCATCAGCATGTGAATGATGGGTGAATGACTGAATGTAGTGTGAAGCGTTGGGGTCCTCCAAACTTGATAAAGTGCTATACAAGAACAGGCCATTTATCATTCTGTATGACTTCAACAGTCTCCTACATTGTTCTGGGGGAATTTTGGTCCATGCTTCTTTCCAGTGCTGCTAAGACCTTAATTCTTTTCTCTTTTAGCCATTCTGCTCTAGATTTTCTAAAGTTTTGGGGATCATTGTCCTGTCAATGATCCCGTTTGATCCAAATTTTAGTTTTCAAACATACGGGCTCACATTTGAGTCTAGAACACATTGGTACACAAAGGAGCTCATGGTCGACACAATGATAGCAAGGTGCCCTGGTTTTTCGGCTGGAAAATATTCCAAAGCATTAGCTCATCACCACTGTTTTTCAGTTGGTATAAGGTATTTGTGTTCATATGCTGTGTTTTGTTTTCTCCAAAAGAGTTGCTCTGCATTATGACCAAAACATCTCTAATTTGGTGTCTTCTGTTCAAAGGACATTGCTTCAGATATCTTGGGGTTTTGCAAACCTAAGTTGTGCAGCCATATACTTTCTTTCCTTTGCTTCCTTTTAACCACCTCTTAGCTTAAATGTCAGCAACATTTCTGAGGTTATTGCTGATGTCTTTCCATCTTGGTTTTGTGTTAACAGATACCTGTATAATCCAGCCAGATGTTTTGCTTTTATAGAGATGATCACACTGACAATGATCGGTTAATCAAGCAAGAGTGTACTTAGTGTTTCACACAATGCTTTTCCATTTTGGCTTTAAAAAATAGGGTATTTTTGTGCACTTGAGGTCTGATTTAAGTAATAATAGAATGTGATTAAGGCCAGATAATTTTTTAATCAAAAAAACAAGAATGAGGTGCACTTTTTTTTACTGATTGCATTTACTTTATAGCTAAAGTATGAAAACTAAAAAAACAACAAAATAAAAGCAAGCAGCTTTTTATGAATGAGCGATTTTCATATTAAGGGAAAAATCGAAGGCTTTCCAATCTTTTTTACTTTTTTCTCTTCACTTTATTAAAAACAATTTTTGGAGATGACTTCTGGAAGCTTTATGCCTTAATCTGATTATCTGATTCATTTAGCTCTGCACTGCCTTTGCTGCTTTGTCTTATAATTTTCTTCTCTTCTACCCGAATTTTTATCCCTTAGTCTTCCTGACATTTTCATCCTCTCCGTCCTCCTTTCTTCTCCATTATCTCGCTCGCGTCCTTTGTCCTTATTTCTCTTTTAATTTCTCCCTTCCATCTCTCTTTCTCTCTCTCTCTTGTTTTTTCTCCTGCTTCAATCACATGACTGCAAGACAAATGAGTGAATGCCTCACTGGTGATATATAGCCTCCTTTCTGCCCCTCCATCGCCTATCCCCTGAAGGGAGGAGGCAGAGAGGTCCGCAGATACATGGACTGTATCAAAAGTAGCCAGAGAAATGCCTCCATTTCGAAACATCAGTGTCAAGATGTGACAAAATATCCTGCAGTTTTGATTTTTTTTTTGATTCGTCACTTTGCACAAATAAGTCATAAAGCAATTTGCTCAAACTGCATAAAAAATACAACTTGCTGTCTCAATGTAGCTTGTTGAGCTTTTTTTTTAGCTTTCATCGTATAGGTTTTATTTACTAGTAAATGTCTGTAATCAACAAAAAAGCCCAAATTTATTGAAGATACATTTTATACCACAAACATATCGAACAGCATTTTAGTTTAACAAAAATTTTCCTGCTTTTCTAAAGTGAGATGTTTGCAAGTAAAATATTCAGAAAGGAAACATTTTCTTTTCTGCAATAAGATAACCTGCATGTGTGAAAGTAAAGAATCAGTACATTCTTTTTAAAAATTAAAGCACTCCAGATATTAACTTGAAAATTAAAATTTACTCAAGACACTCACCAAAGACGTTCAGAAGGCTATAGAGTTGTGGCAACACTTCACCTAAAAAGCTCCAATGTCAGTGATAAAATCCCACATGCTCCTGAAGAGGTGCTCTAGTCGACGAATTTGCTAAAATGACAAGTTATCGCATGGTCTCTTCCTCTGTTTTTGATATGACTGTTTGATTGTTCAGGTCATCACACTTTCTTGTGGTTCAAGTTAATCGTGTGCACACAATTTACAGAAAACGTAGCTGTTTGATTCTTGATGACTGTTAGGCAGACATGACCTCTGGGTCATCTGAGCAGGTCACATAAAAACAGTTTCTGTTTACTGGTAATCTCTATTCCAAAGACTTTCAGCGGTAACATGTCATAGTATTAATTCGAAATCCAGATACAAATTTCGCAACATGAGATCATCTTATATACTGATGACATCCTACTTTATCTTCAACATCCCTCAATTTCACTAAATAAAAGCATCATCTTGACAATGTTAAATTTCAGTTTATAATCTTCTTAAAATTCCCCATCTATCTACTTTACCAGTAATTATAACATGGCAATCCAAATGATACAGCCTTGTCGAGCATTTGTTGGTTAGAATTGCCCTTAACCCATATCTAAATTAGCCATAGATGTCTAGGCTGTAATTTGGTAATATATGTCTAAATATACAGTTAAATCAGCAAGTCATATCCATGCTGCAGGCAGATTTACGTTTAAAGTAATATTTTAATTTCACCAAAATGTTTTTGTTTGTTTTTTTTTTTTTTTTGACAGGAAGTAATATTGATGTTTTAGAGTGGCCCAGTTAGAGCCCCTACTTAAATAAAATAGAGAATCTGTGGGGGGAGCTAAAGTTTAGGGTGATGCTCTTACTATAAGCCCTCGCTTTTTAGCTTCCCATGAGTTTAAAGAATGGGATCTTTTAAAGTCATTGATGTTATAACATCAAAATGTGAACATTGGATAAAATGAGATCTTTCATACTGCAAATTGTGATTTAGCAGCCTTCTGTTATTTATGCATAATTTACAGACTTCGTTTTTCTGATATCTTATCAGTGTGGTCCAAACAAGACATGTAAATATAGAGAGCTAAATCAGACAGAACTTTGAGTTACATGTATTTGTAGCCTCCATGTTCATGTTTCATATGAGTCAATGGCTTTTTCTCTCAATTTTGCCAGTTTGATTGAGCGATGAAGATGGAGTTTTAAATTACACAGTGGCTTTTTATAGAAAGAAATCCTATCTGTCTTCTGGTCCGCAAGATTACCTGTGGTTAATGAAATGGAGAAAGGGAGATGAATTGACTTAATTGCTAAGATAAGAAACAGTGGAAGCAGTAAGCTAAGGAAGCAAGAAGAACTTTTATCATTGATTTGGTGTCCATTGAATCTGAGACCCTTATAAGAGAAATATCCCATTGTTACTTTTAAATTCGTGAGTTTTGTAGATTAGCAGATAAACAACTAAAAGGGGGTGGGGGGGTAGAGTTGCAAATCAATGACATTTTTGATGAGAACTGGTGGGGAAATATCAGCAGATGATTAAATGTCAACAAATGAACAGCTTCTCCTTCTGTCAAAGGCGAATGTGTCGGCAGCGTTACATGATCTTTTGTCTTTTCAGGTTCTTTTGTCTTCAGGCTGAATGAGTTCACTCAGAAAATGTCACCAGCTGTTTAGTTCCACTCCATCACCAGTTGGCTTTTCAGTGGCTGTTGTTGTTTTAGTTTTGTTTGCCTTTTTAGCTTCTATGAGTTTCATGCAAATTACAGTTCCAGTAGTAAACCCCTCTGTTTGTGCCACATCCCTTTATTCATTTCTATTCATAAGTAAATTTGTATTTTGTCCATTATCCACGTGACCATGTTTGTATGTCTCAGCCCAGTTGTTTAGCCTTGTTTAGTCTTCTGTTTTACTCCACTTTTTTTATTTTAAAGTATGTTCACGTTTCATGCAGTAAAACAAAAAAATCATAAGTTTTGCAAGAACTTTAAACTGTTAGTGATAATCTCTGTTAAGACAAGTAAGATGACCTTGATTGGGAACCATTTTGTCCTTTGGTACAATCTCACTAAATCAGGAGTCTTCATGGTAACTTAATGTACAGCCATATGATAGCCAAGAGTTTATTTAGCTGGAAAACCTTTTTAACCTGATTCTTACACACTTGTTCATGCTGATTTCTGAGTTCGACTAAACTTGTTTACTTTTAATTGTTTAACCAGGAAAAAAGTCTCACCTTGACTGAGTCCCAAATGGTCTTTCTGCAAAAATGTTAAAAACATCATCTTTCTGCCTCTATGGGAGATGATGGTTCAGGGAGCAGTGAGTGTACATGTGCCTCTGTCAAATCTAGTCTACGTTTTCATCCAACTCAAAACACTAGTTTTGAGTTTACTGTAAAGAGCTGCTGTAAAAAGTGGTTTCAGTGTCAGTGTAGTAAAATTAGTGTATAAAAATGGTAAATGAACAGTGAGGAAGAATAAAAAGATTCTAAATTTAAGTTGGTTTCCATCCATTACTGAAATGTTCAAGCGACATCACATTCCAGGCAGATCAAATAGGCTGCCAGTATTAAAAATTCAATCAGATCCTGCACAGAAATAGATTATGAATGATCATAGTTCATCTTATGCCGTTGTACAAAGGCAGAACCACACAAATGTCTTGTTAGGTTTTATTAAATAGTGAAATATGTGAGCTAAAATTAGCTTTCTAACTCTGAAAATCTGTCAACATTAACTCAGGCCCCAAAAAAAAAAAAAAAAAAAAAAAAAAAAGTAAAAGTCAGTGGTGCAGCCTCTTTTTTTTCCTGCCAGCCTGTGCTGGGGGAATAATTTGTCGGCAGGAAGTCGTATGAATAAATAATGTTCTTGAGTGCTAAGTTTGCTCATTGGCAGATCTGAGAGCGGGGCACGTCGTTAGCAGGTCATCATTAATTTATCTGCCAACGTCTGCAACATTCGTCTGCAGTCTTTGGTGACTTTTGCATCGTAAATGGATTATTTTGTAAAACGGACAAAAGTGTTTCACTTCAGCTATACAAATGTTTATTGTGTAGTCACAGCCTACCGTTCAGATAAATGAAATTATTTTAATCAAGAAGGGATGTTAGAAATGCACATAGTCTCCTTCTGAAGAATGCACAAAAGAATCGGGTTGCCACCAGTGCAGAGCTTGCTCAGCAGCAGATGGGTCCAAATCCATATGTATGCATAGTGAGATCTTTTGAGCAAGAAGGGCTGCAAAGACTCGACTTCTGTCTAAAAACATCAGAGACATACTGAAGTTAAACAGGAAGATCAGAAAGTTATTTTCTGTGATGAATCCTCATTCTTATCTGTAGGAGAAGGTTTTCTTCCAGTTCAGCCCAAGAACTTTGTCATGAAAGAAAGGGTGGGATCAAAACATCCTCCAAGAGCAACTTCTTTCAACAATCTAGGAGAAATTTAGCTTTGATCTCTTGATTTTTCAGCATGATGAAGCACTGGTTCAATAAAACCTTGGATACTTGGTCAGGAAACTCACCAGAAAAGTTAGTATTAGGTGAAAAGATTCATATCCACTATATCAAGGGGAATTTCAGAAATCATGAGAAAAAAGGATCGATGGTGTAATTTATGTATTTGCCAGTAACAGTCAATACAACAAATATAACCTTTTGAATTGTTGTTCAGTATAAAATGGAACGAGTAGGAAAACGTGTTAAAGCCACAAAACACATTTTTGCAGGAGTCAAATTTCTTTCACCATGATTGTATACATCCTGTTAATCAAAGTACCAAGTTGGCAAAAAAAAAACAAAAAAAAAAAATATGTGGAAACTTCACTTTGGTGATGTTTAAAAAGTTGTTAATTTAGATGGGAGGGTAGAATTAAACTTGTCTTTTTCTATTCCCCTCTTCTCTTCTTGGTCTGGCTGTCAGTTTTATGTCATCACAGGATGACAGGCTACCTGTAGGGCATCTGTCCCTTAAACTGGTTACAAGAGACAGCAGATATTCACCAGTAATTTGTCTGATGCAACCAACTGTGCAGATGAGTATGTTCTGCTTTGGTGGTTGGGGTTTCATTTTGACCTTTATAGAGGCCAAGATCTGAGACTGACATTGTTTTAGCTAAAAGAATAAATAAAATAACACTGATTATGATACATTACTGAAATTTATGCTATCAGCACTTCAGTAGACTTTGGAAATACTTTGAACAGCCTTTTCCTATACAAATCAAAAAGGGCTATGATTACATTTTAACCATGTATGGGCTATGCAGAGCATGGTGAACTAAGACATTGTTTGTCCTATACAAACAAAGTGCCGAAGAATTTTGTCAGGTGGAATGAAATAAAAAACTGAATTAAAAATAAGTAAAAATATTCAAGATTGTATTGTAATTTAATGTATGGAAAAGACCATGGAGCCTGCAGGTGGATAAGGAAAAGGTCAGTAACTTTGTAAAAATTGGCTTTATGAAGGCCATTCCTAAAAGTTCTCATGCAGTCACATGGTTTTCTAAAAGTATTCAAACCATTTGAGGTTTTCACATTTTGTTTAACACATGTTCTTTCTAGAACCTCTTTTTGCTACAGTTACAACTGGAAGTTATTTGAGGTATGGCTCTATCAGCTTTGCATTTCTAGCCACTGACATTTTTGCTCATTCTTCTTTGTGAAATAACTCAGTCTCAGACAAATTGGACAGAGAACCTCTGTAAACATCGGTTTTGAACTCCTGCCACAAACTCTCAAATGGATTGTGGTCAGGACTTTGATTCCTGTCTCTACTGAAGAAAAGGCTCTCCTGCCACCACTGTGTTTCACAGTGAGAATGGTGTTTCCATGGTGATGTGCAGCATTTGTTTTCCACACAGCTTTGTGTGTATATCCTAAAACATTCCTAAAAAGTTCAATTTTAGATGATCTGACTAGAGTACCTTTTTCACATGTTTTCTGTGTCCACTACGGGGTTTTCAGTAAACTTTTAGTTGCTTTTTTTCTTGACACTCTTCCATTAAAGCTTTGGGGAAAGAGGGCACAGCTATTATTTATCCTGTCAACAGATTCATCCACCTGAGCTGTGAATCTCTGCAGCTCCTCCAATGTTACCATGGGTCCATTTGCTGCTTCACTAATTAATGTCTAAATGATCAGACTGTTTACTTGGACAATCCTGCTTTGAATATGTCCACAACTTTCTCCCTGACCTGTCTGCTTTGTTCCCTGGTTCTCATGATGCTGTTTGTTCTCTAACAAACCTCTAAGGCCTTCACAAATCAGCTTTATTAGTACTGAGTTTAAATTACACACAAGTCACACAGGTGAACTCTGTTTACCAAAGAAATTATTTCTGAAGGTACATTTTTGCAATGGATTTTAGTTTTAGGTATCGAAGTAGAGGGGACAAAATGCAAAACACACTTCAGATTTTTATGATTGTCAAATTATTACAAGAACACAGCATATGGTAGTACAGCACATGTGATTTATTGCCTCAGATGGAGTCATTTGGATTGCTGCTGAAAGCAACGATCTTCACCATGAGAAATGTTCCTTTCAAGATTATGATGAAATACAGCAAAATTTTTGCTTTTGATTATTATCAAAATGCAGTAAAGATCATGTGATCCATCCATACTGCTCTGGTTCTAAAACCAGTAGAGAAACTATCATTTCTGTACAAAGTTCATATAGTTTTTTGTTTGTTTTTTTCCTCTCTTTCTTCCCTCATCTCCTCTTGTTCAACTGTGATAAAAATGTGCTTCTAACATACTCGTGCTGCCATTCCCATCCCAGTCTTCAACGAGTAAACTCGGAAACAACTTCCAATTAAATGGGTCGGATCACTGAACCACCCTGCCTGCCCCTGATAACATTATCCCACGTCATGCACTGCTGCCAGTGCCTGGATTATAAAATTATGATAAAGAAAATTAAGAAGAAGACCAAAGAGTGATGAAGAGAAATGGTTTTGGAAGATGAGGCGAGGGAGGTTTACCCTCAGGCACTGTCATCACTGATTGTATATTATATATTTGGTTCTCTATGAAAAGGCAGGGTTATGTAAGATTTCAAAGCTCTTCCACTATCACCAGAACCAAAAAGTTCAGTATGCTGGAGAGCTTCTCCAGCTTCTGGTCCAAAGCTATCCACCCACTGATAAGACTTTTATATAACGAACCACCCATCCAGTTCTCCTGAGTCTGAGGAGTCTTACTGGAGGCAGGTAGAAATGTTTTGTATAACTCTGATGAATTGTTCCAGTGTTTCTTATGTGAAACAATTATTATATTGTTTTTACGTAAAATATTTCTTTCTGTCATTGTGTTGTCCAAGACAGCTGAAATGTAGGTTTACTAAAGCCAGGAATATTTCCTTTCAACTTTAGGCGTGCACAATTACTGAGATCCAAGGTAATAAAAAATTATTGTATGTCAAGCTAAAGATCTGTGTGTCCTTTCCTTGCTGATGCTGTTGTCCAACAGCCGCATCTTTCCGTTATTCTATTACTGAGTCCTGGAGTCAGTCTCTGTGAAGATAAGAGAACAGCTCTTTTACCAGACCACAGTCACCACACAGACAATACCATTAATGCAGAAGATAAAAGCATAAAAATCCTTAGCCCACTTTGCAGCTGGTCGGAAGGGACAGACGAAAACACCAGACGTATCTGCTGAAACTCAAAAAATCTAAATGTCACAATTTATTTTTATTATTTTCCTTTTTGTAGTAGTAGTAGTTTCCTACAAGAACTTAATTGTTCACCAACATGGTGAATCTGCTAATAACATGTACATAAAACCCACAAGAAGTTCTATAACATATACAACTGGAGCCAGATATTTACATACAGAGCATTAAAATACACATTTCTCTCTTATTTCATCATGGGATGTTGAATCAGACTAAAGTTTTCCTGTTAGTGCCCAACTATCAAAGTGACTTTTAAAAGGTGCTAGTGACATTGTACATAGTGGAAATGGTTCTGAACTGACATGAGCTGACCAAAGGGCACTCACTGAGGAAGGAACCATTACTCCAAGACTAACATGATGTTGTCTTGAAGTTTTGCTGCAGGAGGGACCGAAGTACCTTAACATAAAGTGGAAATACTGAAGCAGCATCTCAAGAGATCTTGGGCACAAATAGGTCACCCAGATGACCAATGACTCAATACACCAAATTAGTTACAAAGTGGTTTAAGGACAACAAAGTCAATGTCTTGGGGTGGCCATCATAAAGCCCTGATCTCAGTCTCACAGAAAAATTATGGGAGATTAAATTGTGTGTAAGCAAGACGGTCTACTCAGTTGCAGCAGTTCTATCTGGAGGAATTGGCCAGAATTTCATCAAACTGTTGTGAGAAGCTTATGGAGGGAGACCCACAATGTTGGAAATTAAGACATAACAATTTAAAGGTGTTCTTTCAAATACTAAGGAAATGTGTGTGACTTCTGAATTTAAAGAAGGCAATCCTGCTTGTTATTCTGGAAACAGAAATTCTGTTGCTAATCTTAACCAGCCTAGAACAGGAAGAGTACAGTCTGATTCAATGTGTGACGGAGAGAAAAAAAAAAATCTTCATCCCTGTTTTTATGCTTTGTATGTGAATAACTGGTTTCAATGTAGATTATAAAACATTCAGTTTTGAAATTAAAACTCCCAGATTACATGTGGTAGTTTGGGTTTAACATCCATTTAAAGAAGTACCTGACAGTTACTATCAGCATACTCATGGTTATCCAGGGGACAAAGATGCTGGTCTTTAGTCTCTATTTGTCAGTTTCTTAACAAGGCTAGGGAGGCAGTCTTTGCCTCAATAAGATACAAGGAGCTGACATGAGCTTTCTCTGTTGGGTGGCTGGACTTGGCCTTAGAAACAGAGTGGGAAACTCAGTCTTCTGAACAGAGATAAAAGTGAAGCCGCTGCTGTTCCACATCAAAGGTAGTCAGTTAAGGTGATTCAAGCATATCCCCTGGGTGCCTCCCTTTGGCTTTTTGGGCATGTTTCCCTGGAATGAGACCCAGGACCCCCTTGATGAACAACATATTGTCTATGAAAACGACGGCTCCTTTGTTGTCCTTGAAAAACAAACTGATTGAACTAATCTGATTAAATAAAAGTTATACATTAATCAAAAGGGTTTGGGGTACCCCAAAACGAGGTGGAGATTGTAGTTTAGTAGAGATAATTTTCCATATTATACCACTTTGTCTTAGCGAGGGCGAATCATTCACCACGTCAGCAACTGCCTTAGCAGGAAAGCAGCCTCTGTGTAAAAGAATATTACCTCTTCTATCTGCTATATAGTCATAATGTTATCTTTTTCCTACACCAGTGATTTGGTCCTTCCTGACACTGTGTGTGATTTCCACCAATGCAAACACCATCTATTCAGTCAAAAATGATACATTTGGAATAATTAATTCCTCTCTTTGAGTTTGCTCAGATTCTGCAGAGACATCTGTCCAGTCCATAGTTGAATAAAAATACTCACAGCTTTCTCTATTATGACTTTTTTCCTTATATGAAACAGTGCTCCTGATTTGGTACCAGCAAACTGACATTTTCTGTCCAGACAGAAGATGCATGTTCATGCCAATTGAAATCAGGCGCTTCTAGCCCTGGAGCATTAGACACAGTTAAAAATGGATTGTCGTCCCGCTCTG
Source organism: Anableps anableps (assembly GCA_014839685.1). NCBI lineage: Eukaryota > Metazoa > Chordata > Actinopteri > Cyprinodontiformes > Anablepidae > Anableps > Anableps anableps. The sequence goes on along the minus strand of CM026074.1, from coordinate 23,597,313 downwards.
CCACATCTCCCCTGTTACCTCCTAGAATAAGCAGCCCAATCTGCTGTCCCATATCATTTCAGTCCTGTTCCATTCAGCTCAGGCAAATATTGGCCTAGCATAATGACAATGGGCAGTTGCCGAAGGGAAAGCAGAGGAGATCCAATTTAAAATAGAATGCTACTCTGGTTCACCAGGTGCAATAAAGTTAGGGGATTTCATCTTGGTCGACATTGGTGAAGGTAATCAAATATTTAACAGGATTACATTAAGTGTATATACGGCAACACATTTAGGCTGTAATTGCTCTAATGCCATAGTCAAAGGGATTAGAAACAATGTGAAAAATAATACTAACTGTGCTCAAAAGCAAATCAATTTCGGATTATGAATTTAGCTTGGAATATTGCTTTATACCCAATCCCTGCTTTAAGGTTGTCCACATCTTGACCTGTCTGGTGTGCTTCATAGTCTTTATAATTCTGTATCTGCTTTAATTTTCCCTAACAAACCTCTGAGTTCTTTACTGAACAACTTTATTTAAACAGAGATTAAAGGACACTCTGAGGGACTCTTTTTCTAACTGAGGCAATCACTATAGCTGGATTTTTTGGGTATCAGAGTTAATAATACTACATTTTATTTAAAGTGCCTTTCAGAATACTCAAGGACACCATACAAACAAGATAAAAACAACATGATAAAAACAACATAATAAACCAACAAACCCTCACCAACTTACATAAATCCAACATTACAGAGTATATGCAGATTTGAAAAGATGAGTTTTGAGGTGGTTTTTAAACTGAAGAAGGGAGTCAGTGTTACGGATATTAGGTGGCAGCTCATTCCTGAGATGGGGGGCAGAGTATGACAAAGCTATTTATCACATTTTTTTCCTCTTCACAGTTATGCACTACATTGTCTTGATGTACATAAAATCTTAATAAACTAAGCTTCAAAGGGTATTGATCATTTTGAATGGCATTCTATTCTGCAGCTCAGAGGACCAATGTTTTCATACAACAAAATTAAGCTATTTACATCATAAACATTTGTGTATTTAGGTGGATACAGATACTTAGTTATCCTACAATTTCTAACCAAGTAATATTATTTTTTGTTTGTTTGTTTGCTTGTTTGGTTTGGTTATTTGTTTTTTGAGACTGCTAGTTTAAACAACTTATCATTTTAATTGACACCAAAAGACAGCCAAATCTCCATAATTTCAAAAAATATACATTGATGAGCAGGTGTACAAGTTTTTGTCTGGGAGATGTTATCTTTATTTTTTATGGGTGTTTATGTGCAGCTTTGCTGGATATTCACTGGTTTCCTCTTACAAGATGGGTGGTTCAGATGAATGAAGTAATGATAGTATTAATTTTCCATAAAATATTAATTTTGGTTTGGCAGGCCATGATGAATGATCTGTTTGGATTCAAGTACAGAAAAAAAGCCTCAATATTGATCCACGCTCTTCCCAAAATGGGATTCCTGCCAAAGAGGGAATGAGGATAATAAAAATCTCATTATCTGTCCAATACTTGTACATTTCCCTCACAGAAGCAAATATGTCACTGTTTAAAGCTTATATAGTGTGTGTAAATGAAGTTATATTAGTTCTTGATGTTCTTTGGGTTTTTTCTTGTCTTGCAGAGAGTTGTTTGACATTACAACAGAAGAAGAGAAACATAAGGACAACTGGACCAACGAGACATCTTCAGGTTTGGTGGTTACATGCTTGGTGATCTTTGGCTTTGAGAAAAACCACTCTACCAAGCAGCAGGAACCATGGACTTTGTAATGAAGCAAGCATTGGGTGGTGAGTATGTGACTGCAACCTCAATGCTCCCCTGCTCTGAACATTTTTAGTTAGGAAATAATTATCAAATAACCCAGAAAATCTCCTGCAGATTCCACCGAAAATAATGCTTTATTTTAATGATGTTTAGTGTTTATTTTTAAAAAATCATGTTGTTTGTGTTTCTGTATTTATCAGTACCAAGCATGCTGCATTACTAATAATTTTACAATTCATCTAATTGTCCAAAATAAAAATGTTCCATCTTCACAGAGGAAGTTGCTGCAGAAAAATGTAAAGAAATCTGGAAATGAATTGAGGCTCCTGTTGGGAACACATCTTGACGTTGTGTCCTAAATCGTTGTTATACTGAACTCAAATGCAGGCAGGAAGCAGGCAGAATCATAGTGTGAAAAGTTTAGTAAGAGAGAAAAACAGAGACAATAGGGGAATCCAGGCAAGTGTGAGTGGAAGAGAAAGCCTATATACTGGATGGAGTGATAACTGGAGTGAAAAAGATGAGGATGATTAAGTGAATGTGGAGCTGCTGTGGGGGAGCATTACCTGAAAAAGCTAAAAGTGCACAAGAACCAACAGATTGCAAAATTTTAAAAAAGGAACAACTTAGAACATGATCCAAACCAACACATGAAAAACCTGAAGTATAGAACAATTCATGACAGATTCTGCAAAAATTTAGATTTGATGTTTGTCCAACCTCAAAACAAAGGTGGGATCTTCTCAGCGTCCTTCTGTTTTGATCCTGTTTTTCTTCTGTTGTCCCACAATCTTAATCTTGTTTTCCTTCAAACGCTTTGGCCTCCATGTCTCCTCTCATTCACTGAGAACAGCATAAAGATGTCAGTGTGAATCTTCTTGTAAGTCAAGGGTCCCTAGGCCCAGAGGTCATGCCTCTTTAAATCATCCCCCTCATCTACTTTCATCAGTTCAGTGACCACCAAGCCACAATGAAATGAGATTTATTCCTTTACAGCTCAGCTTGCCCTTCATCTCCCTCCTTCGGCCCAGCTCCCGTTAATTTATCCTCCTCACTGCTCATGTCTTGCTGTCCTTCTGTTTTTTCCTTTCCTTTCCTTTCCTTTCTCCTCCTCCTATTCATCTGAATCTTATTCTGTTCTCTCTTTGCTCAACAATTGTTCTTCTTTTGAATTTTACTCATCTGTTTTCCACTTTTTAACTGTCTAACCACTGATGGAGCTAATGTAGCTGATGTTAAGTTTCAAGAAGTTTCACTGATTCTGAAGAGACATGAACCAGCATAGCCTGCTATTATGGCATATGTTTGTCACTCAAACAAACCATATTAAATTACTTGTGAAAATTTCTCCACCTTTAATGTGACATTTATGAATAAAAATAAAACAAGTCTGTTCAAGGGAAAACATACAAAAGTTAAAGCTGGAGCACAACCTCATTCAGTCAGCATTCAGCCTTCTTTGGTGAGTATCTATCAGCATCCAACAGTTTTATTTGCCAAGATTTCCCAAATCTTTACTGCCAAACTTTCTAAAATCACTCAGATTTTCTTGTCCAAAGAGCCCAAAGAATAACCGTCAGGTTTAGCTTTGGACTCTGGCGAGCACATTCCAAAACTTTCATTTTCCTATCATGAAGTAAAGTTTATGTGGGTTTGGATCTGCATGGCTTCATCGCCGTGCTGAAAAATGAAGTCCCTCTAAATCTTCATTTTTTTTTTAGCAGACACCTGAAGGTTTTAGATAAAAAATACTGTTCGGAAATGATCATTGTTTCTTCCACCTTTGCAAAAGCCCTTGTTTAATCTGAAGAGAGGTAACCCCAGATCATGTTTTAGTACTATGTTTTACATAGATATGGATTTTAGACATCACATTTTCTGACCAGGTTTGGAAAGATTTAAACAAGTCTCAGTTCTTTTTTTTTTTTTTTTTTTTTTTTTTTTTGATGAGAACCTTTTCTTCTAACCCAACTCCCTAGTCCACACATATTGAAAATATCTTCATGTTTTGTTTCAAAACACTTAAAAAAAAATTCACAGTATTCAAAATAAAATGTTCTCATATTGTATAAATATGCACTTTTTTCTGATTTTCAGAGTAAACAAATAACGACAAAACTTAGCAAAATATAAAGAAATTGAAAGGTCACTGATCTATTTAAATGGATGTTCAAAGAGAAATAGATTGATTTTTAACAGAAATTTGGACACATTATTGCTGCCATAGAGAACATTTCTCATCTCTACAAATTATTTTAAATTCCAGCATCAGCACCTAAAGATGTGTAACAACAAAGCTGTAGCTTGAAAGAAAATCTGTTGTGTGTTTAGGCTGAAGTAGGAAATAGGTCTCCTAATGTGGAACAAAAAGCAAAGGTTTTTTTTTTTTTATTAGTCACTAATTTGCCCTCTGGTTAGCTGAAGCCTGAACTTTAAAATCTTAATGATGGACAGCAAGTCTGTAACACTAATCAAACATCCCTTCATCTAATTCTCAGTTCTTCCTGTTAGCTGTGTCACAGTTTTTCTTTCTATTGATTCTTCTTTTTCACATCATCACATTGGATATAAACTCCCTCCCGGTGCTGACCTTCCATCCTGTCCCTTCATGCAGCAGAGCCACACAAAACCTTCTTCAATCTTTGCATTTTAATTGGCTCTGTCATCCGCTTCCTTCCAACCATCCATCTCAAGTTAAAAGGTCATAATTTACCTCCCACAGAGAATCTGTAGAGTGCAGTTGACCCTTTCTCTTTGAACTGGATGGCTCTTATTTCCCTGACACTCAGATGGATTTATATTGATATACAAACTGAGGGAATTAGAAAGGCACGGTAGTGAAGCCACCACTCGTCGGAGGAGAACTTTAACTCACTTAGATTGCTTTTCTGCAGTTCAGTTTAAACTGTGTTGGAGGGCCACAGTTTTTGTCAAAGCAGGGTCTTGTCTATGCCTTTGGCTGACTTCATTGATCTGACTGAGGTATAAAAATCACCTGCTGGCCCCTATTTGATTTTATTGCATTTCACATTTGTGTTAAATTCATCTAAAGGAAGAGTTTTTGCTTTGTTCAAGTTTAAGAGATGTTGCATTGAATTTCTGATAATAATTCACATGAAGGGTTGAAAGCAGCATCTCTGGTTTCCATTCTGCTGTCAGTTCTGTTTCAGACTCGAACAGCCTGCTTTTCCTGTCTTTATCAGAGAATCAAACCTGTGATGTTCTTGTCTTTTCTCATAAAGAAGCTGAACTGTAAGATAAGGAGGAGATAATCACCGTAGGATCAGTGTTAGGCCGTTCGGACCAGGCAGGGTCCAGCCTTCTGTTTCATTTCCTGTGCAGGTGCGGGAAAGATGAACAGGCGAGGATGCTGTGATAACCTGCAGCTGAAAGGCAATTTAATCAAAGGCTCTTAGTCCCGGATAGTTTGTGCTGCTCAGTAGCACTTTGGTAGGGGTGTGTTAGGTTTCTGTGTGAGAATCATGCAGGTGTTAGAGCTACAAAACAAACAGGATCATGCCAGCTGATGAATGGTGCAGGATTTTAGCCTCTCTTGTGACTTATGAGGGTGTAATTTGTAGGTAGAGGTGATCCATTATTTAAATTAGCTCAATTTTTCAAACCTTTCCACCCCTGCAGAACTGCCATCCATCTGACAGGCTGCAGGAAGAGTCAGCGCTGCACGCCTCATCTCCCTGATTTTCACTTTCTTCTTTCACACCTCATTCTTTCCAACTTTGTTTGGACTTCTTTATTGTAACTGGATGGTGTGAAAATGTGAAGTGGAGGAAAAATAATTAATCATTTTCAACATTTTTACAAATATACATCTATAAAGTGTGACATTCATGCATGCAATTAGCTTCATGCATCTTTCCATCAACTCTGGTTTATTTCTCTGTCTCTACAGAAGAAAAGCACCCCTGTAGAATGATGCTGCCACCTAAGTGTTTCCCGATTGGGATGGTGTGTTTGAAGTGATGTGCAGAGTTAGTTTTCCATACACATAGTGTTTTGTAGTTAGGTCATTGTCTGCAAATGCTTTGTATCCCAAACAGTCTTTACTTTTCCAGTCCAAAGCTTTCAAGTACTAAAAGCCTTCTGGTTGAGCAACATGAATAAATAAGAATGCGGAATACACAAAATAATGACCAGAGATGTGTTAGAACAAAGCCTAAGCGTTGTCTACAAAGTTGAAATTTGTTAGTTTGCTTTAGAGAACCAAATCAAGTCTGGGCAAACAGAACAATTCCAATAAAATGCAAGGAAAGAAAAAAGAGAATGAGACCAGAAGAAAAAGGACTTTGGTTTTTTGCTGAAATTGCCTGAAATGTCATGTTATTAAGGTGAGATCCAAAAGAAAAAAAGGAAGAAGTGTGATGTAGAGCAGAAAAGGACAAATAGAAGGACAGAAGAAGATAACAGATATGGACCAAAATGGTCAAAGGACAACCTCTCTAGAGAGAGCACTGACATTACCAAGCCCAATAAATCTAACATGTCCAGCATTTTGTCCTCACGTAGTGTGTCAAGATCACTTTGAGCCTCAAGGGTTGTTTAAACATTTCTGTTCTATATTTGTTCCTTTTTAGTACTTCAGTTATATTAAATTTAGCCGTTTCTTTGACAATCAAGTGGGAAATTTTGTGCAAGGAGTTCTCTCATCTGAATACTAAAACAAGGACACTTATCAGTATAATTTATTCTGTGGTCTATCGTTTCTAGGATTTTGGTTGTAATGTTTCTCTCTTTTTGAATTCTAATGGAGCTTCATTTAAATAAAATAGTGTTTTTTATTTTAAAAACCTACTGAGGTTTAATTTAATGTAAAATGAATTAAAGCAAATAGATTTCATTCTTGACCTGACCTGTAGGTGTTTGTAAACATGCCTGCACTTATTTGAGTGTTTTAACACACTGAGGAACCCACATCAGGCAGTCTGACCTTAGCCCGACTCCCCAGTGTGTCCATTGGAACATTTCACTGCCCGTTCCTCCCACCAGCTGAGTGCTAATTTGTCAACCTCAGGTTTGCTGCAACCACACTGCGCTGCAGGGCCATTAGGGCCTCTGCATGGGTCTGCTGCTGAGCGACAGGACCTGCCTCCTTTCAGCTCACTAACCCCAGAGGTGTGCTTGAAGCCATGTTTGACGGCTTCAAGAAACAGTTTACTCCAGATTGTTCTGCTTCTTCTCCTGTGCCTTATTAGGCCCCAGTTTCAGTATATCACTATTTCATAGATGTAAATAATCCCCAGTTTGGGTTTGCTTATTTAAAGATTTTTTTTTTTTTTTTTTTTTTTACACTAGTGGCCTTTAATGACAGTTACCAGACAGGAAACGGACAGAGTGAGAAGGGGGTAAGACCTGCAGCAAAGGTCTGAAGGCAGGAATCGAACCCAGGACGGCTGCATCGAGAACTATAGCCTCTGTATGGGGCGCCCACTCTTCTGCTACACCACACAACGCCCCAGTAGCCCCCAGTTCTTATAAAAATTGCTAGGACAGGTTTCAGAAAGAGCAAAAATACTGACTAACACTGGTAGCTGACTTAAAATCATATGCATTCAATCATCATACACGCCATGATTCAGCAGCTTGGAAACTGGGCTTTGGCTGGACTATTGCAACACTTTGGTTCTAATCTTTTTCAGTCATTCTGTTTAAGATTCGCTGTTGTGTTTTGGATCAGTTGTGCCCTCATGGGCACCCCCCAATTGCTTGCCACCCCCTCCACCCACCCCCTTTAATAAATCACGTTCAGTTCATACAAACCATACAGCCTTCACATTTAACTCTGCAATACGTTGGTGTACAGGAGATTGAGCTCGACTAAAAAGAACAGCAAGGTGATGAATTCCTGTGGCTGCAAAACAAGCCCAAATCATGAGCCCTCTACCACAGTGCTTGAATATGTGGTGTTTGTCCTGATATGCCACAGTCATGGTGCTGCGCATTAAATCCAGACATCTCTACTGTAGTTTCATCATTCCAAAAGCCTTGTGGTTTATGTAGGTCCAACTTTCCAAACCTAAGATCAGCTCCCATGTTATTTTTTACAGAGAATAGTCTTAACTCTTTAACTCTTCTGAGCACTGCAAGGTCTTAAGAGTGACTTAAGGGTGAATTTGCAGAGAATTTGGTGACTCCCAAGAAGACTGGTAACTATAATGCTATACTATATACTATATAAATATATATGCTATAAACTATACACTATTTTGCCCCTGATAATGTCTTTCCTTTTGGTGAGTACTAAAAGCATTGCAGCATAATGGTTGCCATCAAACAAACAGGTTTTCCAAATTTTCTGCTATCCAGCCACATCCAATTAGGTTTTACTAGTCCTTCAGACGGTGTCATCCTGTATGAAGGTGGTTCGGTTCATGCTTCAAGTATAATTCTCCAGCATTACAAGACCATGACAAACAAGTGCAAAGCAATACATAAGAAGTGGAAAACATACATCCACATACATAACATCTGCTGTGTGGCATGTGTCTTGACCTAAAGTCATTCAGTTTCCAGTTTGGGTGCAGTATTACCAGAAGATTCATCGCAGAAAATAGATTTCCTGCTGGTGTTTCTCGACTCTGTTCTTGCTTTTCTTCAAATGAACAATCTTGGCTGTCAGACACACTGAATCTGTTTTCAGGTTCTGGCTTAACAAAGGGGTTTCTCAGAAAAGCAGGCCACCAGCCAGGCCGTCCTTATACCAGCGCCCAATAGGCAGATCAATTCTCAGATGAAGTTTTCTCTCTACTGGACAATCCATAATTCATACACTCTCAGGTGGTCCTGTATTTACTATTGATCGGACTGAGGTAACAACAGCATTATTGATATGTTGGAGGGAGTCGCTTTGATGTCTGGGGAGCGTCTGTCCTCAAAAATGAAGGCATTAGCTGCTTTTAAGAACAGATGCAGAGAAAAGCCTAACAGGAAACAACCCTGAGGCGTCTCTCTCAGGGAAATTTAATCCCACATATAGTCAGCCTGCACCATTCATATAAACTGACACACATCACAAAATTTTGGAAAAGCTTTCCAATATCTAATCATTTTCAGCTTTGCAGAGTTTAATTTTCATCATTTCCAACCTTTAGATTATGATGAATTTATTTTTTAAGGAAAATCTTTAAGAATCAAGCCTTTTTTGCTTCGCTGTTTACTTTTCACTTTATTTATTAAAAACTGTCACTCTTTGCACAAATAACCAACAACTCCATGCAAAAAAAATGCTGATGTTTTAATACACTAGCTACATAACATGAAGCAGAAGTTGAAACTTATAATTCATGATCAGTGTGGTGCCAGAATGTGAACGCACAGGTAGGTGGGGCAGATGGCCGACACCGGATGGAAGAATGTGTCTTTCCCAGCCTCATTTGTTCTCTGAAGCTCGTCCAGTTGGCTCTTCTTCTTTTTCCTTGTTTCTGAGACACCTTAAGGATCTGCGGTTCATCCAGTCACAACATAATCCTCAACAAACGCTGAGTTTTAAATAGAAAATGTAGCAACTTTCTGTTTTAAATGTAATGTAATACTTTAAAGTAAAAATATGTGACATACTGCGATTTACACAATCTGAGTTGTTGTTTGTTTGATTGTTGGAATTCCTGTAAATCACATGCGTTTCTCTGACCTCGTCCAGGGGCCACCAAGGACATGGGTAAGATGCTCGGCGGGGAGGAAGAGAAGGATCCGGATGCAGCTAAGAAAGAAGAAGAGAGACAGGAGGCACTGAGGCAACAGGAGGAGGAGAGGAAGGCCAAACATGCCCGAATGGAGGCAGAGAGGGAAAAAGTACGGCAGACCATCAGGGACAAGGTAAATGTTTATAGATTATTGTAAGAAAAGATGTTATAGATGGTCAAATTTATCAAGAATGATGTTAGTTATTATTTGACAAATTGTCTGGTGCTGACCAACCCAGGGGCGAAGCTTAGTTTGGGATTTTTTCACAGACAAATGAAAGCATCCATTATTGATTTACAGCACATTTATGGCAATGTGGCAATGTGACAACAAAACTTGCAGTGAGAACCAATAAAAATGAGGATAAACAGAAGGGACAAAAATTTCCTCTAATCTAGGACAGCTTATTTTCTGAAAGGCTTTGTTTTAGCCTCATTTTCATCCTCTTTGTTGCAGCGTCCCATTTTTATGACCAAGTGGAAGAGCTCTGTGGCTGTAGCTCATTTGATCAAAAACACCTCACTCTGATCAGTGTTGCTTACAGCCAAAAATACTTCCAACAGTCCAAACTACAGAAGACCAGTTTTTTATTTATATTAGAAATGCTACAAGAGCTACAACAAAGCTATTTTTAAAATTTCAGGGTGGTGAAATCTTTTTGTACGCTGCAGCAATCAAATTGGGCCATTCTTCAAGTTCAGATTTTTTTTTCTGCTCTACTGATTATTGATGCAAAATATGTATTTTAGGCATTATGGGATGTTTATGTGGCTCTGCCTGTAAAGTTTATGACAATGATCTTGTTAAGCTATTGTCATAGAACATGACTGAGATGAGTTGTTATTTCTGATGTAGATCTAACGGGTTTAAAACATTACCATTTTAATCTGAAGCTTTGTGTTATATCTGACAAAAATTGAAGTAGCAAGAGAGACAGCAGCAGCTTCTGATGGACAGCACCCTACTTTCTCCTAATGTCTTCAAAGAATTCACTTCTTTGACAGACTCTCTTCTTTAACCAATGGGAGGGGCTGTCTTGAAAGTTTTCAGCTCCAAGAACTGATTGTTGATCAAATAAACATCGTCTGTGAATGTTTATGTATTATTTAATCTTCTGATGCAATGTATGAATTATGAAAGCCCAAGTTTTAAAAAAATTCTTCAGTGTTTTTGTGAAATGGAAAGAAAAGGATAGATTATTTCAAAAACAGAGATTTGTGCTGTGAAAATGTATATCCCTACAATCTGTGAGGCTTTTCCTGTACTGTGACATTTTAATGTCTTCAGCCATTAAACAAATTTTAATTTCACACAAAGATAACTTGAGTAATACCAGAGGTGTGGACTCCAGTCACAAATTAAATAACTTTAGACTGGACTTGAGAAAAGTATAAAGCACTTTGGATTTGCACACTAATGAGTCATGATTTCACTTTGACTTGAAACCTTTGACTTACAAACTGTAGAAAGTGTGTGTTTAACAAAATCATGCTGAGCACGAAATGATGGTACCGTACCAGGTACGTGATCCATCCCGCTGTGTGCCTCTGGCCATTTGCCAATATTCCTCCTCCTATTGCTGCAACATGCATGATATAACTACTGTGTTGTTTACCTGCTTTTCATCTGCGTCCTACAATGACAGCGAAGAAACTGACTGGGGTGGCGCAGTGCTCTCTTTCAGTAGCATCACCCAAGTAATGAGTAGGCTACCATGCAGTACAACTCTTTACTATAATGTTCAGGCACTTTCAGAAAAAAAATTGATAGCAGATAGAAACACCTTCGGGACCGATCCTTAACTGGGCTGCGAGCGACTGTATTGACATTTGGTACAGGTGCCAGAGCTGCCACAAATGTGTGGGCATTGTGTATGACAGAGAGGACCCATAATTTCTTTCCTTAAGTCATAATAGAAGTGTATTGCTTTGAAAAAACAAAACAAGGCAAAAAAAAAAAAAATCCATGCCATAAATTCCTCTCCACACCTTAATGTCAAACAACTGTCTTCTATGAAAATATGTTCTTGGTCTTCCTTATTAAGGTTTAATTAATATGTCATAAATGAAATGCTTGCAATGCAATAGTTCAGGTTTTATGACACTATTGTGCTAAATTTATTTGGTTTATTTCTGTCTTTATTGTTTTTGTCCACATGCAATTTGTAAGATATAAATTGCTTATTTAAATTTTTAAAAAAAAAATCATCAGATTATCCTCTCTAGTTTACTAAGTGTCATTTATGCTTTCTTGAATTAGTTAAAGATAGACTTTAAATTTCCCAGCAATCTTTTGTAAATTCTTGTCATTTCCACATCTAATGCAAAAGAGAAAAGTTAAATATAGTTTCATTTTCTTGTACAGACTGTGTGGTGATCAAAAAGACTTAAACTAGAGTTAGAAAAATATGTGGGCTGAAAACTAAAGTAGAAAGGCAATGACATCTAACTTTCAACATTTAAATTTACACAAAGAATTATGAATCAAAGCTCATAAATGAAATAAAGTCTGCTTAATGTTAGCTTAACAACATTTTTTGTGCTTGTTAATTTAATCATGGAGCCTGGAAAGTCACTGGTTCTGATTCAGACATAAACCAAAATGGTTACATGGTTACACTTTATTGCCACCATGTTGTGTTTGATTTGTAGTAGGATTGATTGAGAAAAAGCTCAGAAGGTTTCTTACAATATGAGCGAGTAGGATACTCTCCTGTGATTAATTTTCTCTGTCTTCCTCTTCCCACCACCTGTCTTTCTGCCTTCCAGTACGGCTTGAAAAAGAAGGAGGAAAAAGAGGCGGAGGAGAAAGCAGCCATGGAGCAGGGCAATGTGAGGGATCACTGACACGCCCAAAGAAGGCGATCCAAGAGGCTGCGGAGACGACGAAGAGGATGAGGAGAGGTATCCTCGACACTGTCCTGAAGTACCTGCCCGGACCTCTACAGGATATGTTCAAGAAATAAAACAGAAAAACAAAGCGTATCAAACGAACCCTAAATTTAGGGTCCGTTCTGGCCTGGACCAGGCTGCAGGGCAATGGGGAGGCAGGGATCTTTGTGTCGGGGACTTTGGGTGGAGATTATATGTCAAATGGTTTAGATTGTAGATGTTTGAGTTTCAAAATTTGTCAGGAGCAAAATGGATCTGGGAGGGGGGGGTGGTTCTCAAACTTTTAGAGGCTGCACACTGCCTTTGTAGAGACATTTTACTTCTTTGTTTTCCTACTCAATGGTTGCATTAGTTGGATTTTTGGTTTTGCTGCATTATCCTTCAACTGGCCAGGTAGTGCATGTTTATATCCTTTTCTTACTTTTATTGTAAATTGGATTTAGATTGAACCATTTGTTACATTTCTTTAATGGAGAAACAACATTCCTCAGTGCACACATTTTAAAAGAGCACTGCCACCATGTTTTCCAGCAAGCTTCAGTCACCATAGTGGGTGTTTTCTACTTTTACAAGCCTAAAGAAGGTCTTTCAATGGCATTTGCTACATTAGAAACGTTTTTAGGACATGTGCCTTCATATCATCTCCTCTTGCAGAGGAAGTCGTAAGTGAGGGTTTAATTTGTGAGTCAGTGTAGTTGTTCAAAGACAGTTTTTGGAATGATCTATTTTGTGTTAAAATAGCACTATTTTTCGCACAATGTTGTTCAGGAAATCCTAGAAGAGGCCGTTTTGTTTGCAAATAAATTGCCAACAGCTTATTAGACTGCCATAAAATAAAAAAAAAATGTTAACATGTTAGGCAGGCTGAAAACTAGAAAAATTTTATGTTCAAGCAGAATCTTCCACAACCCTTTTAATAGTTTTCATTTTGACTTGTTTAACAGATGGAAAAACATTATAAATGAAGTTAGCAGTCGGATTCACTTAGACAATCAACTCACCACTGGACACTGGAGATTATCATTTCCTTACTCCTATCATTGATGGTTGATAAATATTGCTCATTTAAATCACAAATCCACATTTTATGATACTTTTCATTCTAATGTTTTAAGTCATATACGTATCACGCAATGATTGGGAGTACTGTTTCTTTTATTTTGTTAATGTGCTGCAAAAATGTATTTCAGTGCAAACAAGATTGTTATTTTTCAATGTTCACCTCGACTGAAGCTCATCAACATCAAGACCAAAGAAATCCTGGTGAGATCTCTCTGTTTCTTTCATCGCCACCAGTTTGCTGGTGAAAAACTCTGCCGTACTGTGTAGAAAACAAAAGTTTAGGCCAAGCCAGAGAAAAATGGGTGTGTGAGCTGTTGCATCTCACTGCCTGAAGAGCTGATAGTACTTCACATTCCTGCATCCTTTAGTCCAACAAAAAGTTATAATGATTCGTCAGGTCGTATTTGCGTAGATGTACTGTGATTCAGCAACAATCTCTAGTTAGTGAAAGTACCTGAATATATGGACGTTAATGGGTGAAACAAAGCATGTTGGTCATTCCTAAACAAACTGATGGCGAGTCAGTGGTTAGTTATGCAGCGTGTGTGATTAATACATTGTTCCAATGTAAATAAATTTAGAGATTAATAGGACTGATGAAGCTGCACACTGTAAAAACCTGTTCTTTATTTTACTCATTTTCTAGCTCAGATAGGACTTTTCACTAGACAAAGCCATATTGTTTAGACTGCAATAATTACTTAAAATTATAAAAACAGTATATTTCAACATTGAAGCTGTCTGATGTTTGTTTTCTGTTATAAAATTAGGCAAAGGGTATCTGTTTATAACTCTTCACCACTATCTTGCATACTTTATGTATGCACAAGAAAAATATATAGAAAAAAGACTCCATTGTTAGACGTGTCTGTGTATTATATGTGAACTGTAAGTGTGTGTGTGTTTGTTTATATGTGTCTGTCTTTCTACATGTCTGTGATGTGAGACCATGTTGTTGATTCACAGTCCTTGTTTAAACTGTAAATGTGTCTTTGAGCTATAATGTGCACAGGAAGAAGCTGATGTGGTCTCCTAGTCGTGCCATGTCTGAATTAAAAAAAAAGATACTCAACACATTCCTTTTAAATATTGAGCATGCAAGTGTTTGGTAGAGACAAGAATACACCAGTGTCATACACAAAGAAATATATGTATTTAATCTTGCGTTGCTGTTTCTGTAGGTGTCTCCAGGCAACAGAATCTGTGCATTGGGTCCAGAAAATCAGCTTTATCTTGGGCTTGAGGAGTCTTTGATGTTCTTTGCTTTCTGAGTTAAATGAGTGGAGGCTTCATAGTTTGTATTTCTTGAAGCAAATATAAGTGCACTGAAAGCAGGAAACAAATTGTGTGATTTCCAAAATACACTGCCCCATTTTACTCCCTTTTTTGAAAAACAAAAAAGAAACATAACAGAGAGGGTTTTTCCACCAAACCATTTCCAGCACTAAACTGGTGCAAGTCCTTCCTTAAGCACCAGTTCTTGCCTCAATTTGGGTTATGCCCCTGATATACTGGTGCTTTCTTGGCTTCAATTTAGAACTGGGCCGGAGGAAAGAAACACTTTTTTCAGGAGGTGGAGAGGGGCTCATGGAGACCAACAAACAAGCACAATCTAATTGAGCACCATTTTCAAAACTTGTCTAAACTAGGACCAAAACACTAATTTATTATTAACAAAATGGGTTATCATTGGAATCACATGAGCGAACTGTCTCTTATCTTCCAGCCATTTACAGTTTCCAAAATTATTCATACCCCTGGCAGATTTAAAATTCCAATCATTTTCATCCAACTCAGAAGTCTGTTTCTGATAAGAAATGCAAAAGGCATCTTTTTAAAAATAACAAATATAAAAAGGGTATCAGTTACCAAATAATTTATTATTAATAAACTATAATTGCTGACCAGGAGTTTGCATGTTTCCACTGGTGTTTTGATGATTGGTCTTTGAGATCCAAGTCTTTGAGGTTGAAAGGTCTCTTTGCTTTCACACTAAACTTTAGCTCCCTTCACAGATTCTCAGTCAGATTCAAGTTGGGACTCTGGCTGGGCTGACCAGATTATAGTGTCCCAGTATTTGCCAAATGTTTTCTAGCAAACTTTAAAACCTAATTCATTATACTTTTTTTTCTTCAGCAGTGGAGTCTTATGCAGTCATACTGCATAAAGGTTGTTGCAGTTGAGTGATGTCTTATTGTTTTGATGGGAAATTGTACCTAGTATAGGTCTTTCTGAAGCTCTCATCAAATGATAATTGGCTGTTTTCTTATTCTTTTGACTCCTCTGTCGAAAATCATGTGAGAGCCACCTGGTCGTGGCTGTTTTCTGGTAAAATGATAGTCTTTCCACTTACTTTTGGATTGTGGTCGTGATGGTGCTCACTGGAACTTTCAAAAGTCCAGAAATATATCTTTGATCAGTCCCATCTGTATGTTTTAAAACAACAAGGTAGCAAAGGTCTTGAGAAGCCTCTATGCTTTTTTCCCATCATGAGATGCTTCTTGTGTGATATCTTTGTAATCAGAGAGATTTTTACAGGCCAACAGTTTGAAGTACACTAGTAAATATAAAATTTGCATTTATGGGGAAAGTATTGTTTTCAAAACACTGACAGATCTTAGCTATGATTTGGGGTTTTATGCTTATTTGGACCTCAATTTCATTACAATGTGTCATTCCACTTTATTATGCGTAAATATATGGAATAATTTGTTTGGATTTCTTTATATGTCTGGATTATTTGGGTTGGTGCCAACATCTGATGAAAGTTTAAAGTCAACAGGCCTGTTAGAAATATTCTTACTGAAAACAAATACTGACCATGTGTTTAATACTTTTCTTTTAATTCAATGCAGCCCAATTTTACTGGCTGGTCTGAGGATAATCCCCTGCATTTTATTACATCAAACAAAGATTCCCCAAATATCTCGTGCTTCCAAGGACAGGACCCCTTACCTGCTTTACTTGGAAAACCTTAAAGAAACCTATACATGGAAGCTCGGAAAAAGAGATTTGATCCTTGACTACCATTCATCGTTGGCCCTTTGTGGAAATAACAGCCATACATTGTCCATATGTAAAATAGTCTCTCAGTGGGACTCATCTCAAGGCATCACGGCATGTGAACTGCCTTTGAAAAGGGCTATTACCACGTTGTTTATGTGAGGTTAGTGTTGCATTTCTGTTCCATCTGTGCTCGTCCTCAACTCATCCTTGTACGTGAGACACATAAAAACCAATAGAATAGTTTTAAAGCAAGATATTTTTCTTTTATGGTTAGAAAAATATATTTAGGAAACATTTGTGTTTTAATTGGACAGAAATAGATTCTGATGTGTAAGAAATGAAAAGTTTTGAGTAGGACAGGAAATGAAGCCCAGATACATCAACTCCCTCCTGATGTTCCTCTGAAACATCTTAAATATTGATGTGATGATTTGCAGGAAAAATAAACAGAAAGACTGGATTGTCAAAGCATGTTCTGTTGTCAGGAGCCTCAGAAACAAATATTTAAAAACCACATTTCATCTTCAACTAGTCATCAAGAACTAAATTGAAGAACATTTTTATAGAGTGAAGAAAAACATTTGTCACATTTGTCTTATTTCTAACATTTTGATATAAACTTGCTGCCCTGCTGAATCCTGCCAGTAAATGGTGAAAGGGATCAGTCATCATCATGTTTACTCTCCCTGTAAAGACAGGAGACATTCTAATAAACTCTTGAGCAACTTTGAACACATTCCAGTCTTTGTTGGCATTTGCACTAGAGCATGTTAATACTGTTACACTGATGGCTTTATTGGCATCTGCAAACCACTTTTACTTTTGGCATTTGAAAATGATGAAGTTGAAAAACAGATCAAGTGAGCAGGTTTTTAGAACTTTACACTGGCGATATGTGCCCAATTCAAAATACTTAAACATAAATCCCTGAATGTGGTTGTTTTGGACTTTCCTTTCAGCTCTTTGTTTCTGATTCAGGGTGAAAATTATTCCAGGGTGAAGAATATAAAATAAGGATATACTGTGTTTTTTTTTTTTCTTAAATGCATGTCATGTACTCAGTGTGGAGTCCAATCACTGTAAACTGCATCATTAATGTAATTGAATCATTCTTTTTGGAAACTAAATGCATTAAACAAATAAAAAAACAAGAAGGTTTATAAAAATCTAATGGTCTTCCTATGACTCTGGGTGCTTCCTTGCATTTGTTCTTTATTTAGTAAATTAAAATGATCTATAATATAGATTAAAGGACCTATTTTGTACCTTTCACAAAAATTAAAAGCACAAACATATGTATGATGATTTGGCCTTAGATGCTGGAAACCCTAGATGTTGCTGGATTGACACTTTATGTTTAGGGTCTTTAACATGGGTCAAAATATCATCATTTTCGTTAGTTTTCCCATTTTTCATAATTACCCAACTCAAACTTGAATGAACCCCGCCTAAGGATTTTGAGTTATAGGCTTAAAAATTGGTCAGGATGCAGCTCAGGGATGGGGAATTAAAAGTCGTCAAAATCATGAGTTTTTGATCATGTTTAGAGGTTTGAGGCCAGGCTGCAAACTTTTGTTTTTTTTATGTTTCACATTCTCATTTGTACAGTCACATAGGGGCTCATATATGATGGTATAAATAATAAAAGTTCAGATTTTTAATTTGATTTGTGTGTTTTTGGTCTTACATTATTGAATAAGAACAGTATTTACTAAAGAGAGGTTGATCAGCCAATGAGAAGTAAGGTATGACAGGTTTTTTTTGATGAGCAGGAGTTAAATTATTGCTCTCTAGGAACATAAACTTTCAATTTGTAAAATTTTCTTTTAATTTTTCCTTTGTTTTTATGTTAATTGGGCAAATTACACTGTAGGATGATGCTTACCTTTCACAAACACTTTCAAATTATTTTTTTCAGAAAGGACATATACGGTAGTATCACATCTGTCCAGTCATGTTCTCACAGAGTTTCTGTATTTACATATTTACATATTCCTACAAACAATGGCACAAACAATGACCTGCTGCTGTCCAGTAATTCCTTCCTTCCCCCTCCTGGCGCTGCTGCCGCCTCCATAAGTGTTTTGTAACGGATGAGTTACCAGCAGTGATTTGCTCTTTTACAGTCTTGTTAATCCTATATGAAAGACTTGCTGACAGATTAGCGTGTGTGGGCTGTTTCAGACTAAAAGACTTTTCTTGTTTAAGGGCTTTGAATGACAGAAAACCCAGAAGTGGTGGGGAGAAAGAGTGTGGGAGATTAGCTATTTTATTTCTGCCTTTGCTCATATTGAACAGAAACACTTTAACTGCCAACATTAAAGGTTGTATAATCATGTGTGTGCTGCTCATGTGGGCTCTCTCAACCTATTTTCTGTTTACATGTCTGTATCGCTACTGTTTATGCTCAAAGTTTGAAAACAAAGCAAAGACAGAAAATGGGATGAGTTTAAATAATGCAACCGCCAGCTTAGGGAAAAAAGCAAAAATACTTTGACACAGTGAAACATCATATGACATTTTGACAGATAAATGGGGAAAACAGACAAAGGCAAAAAGTAAGATGGACAAACAACAGGAATACTAACAAAACAAAGGGAAACAGTAACTGCAGTTGTAGTTTCATAAATCAGAATATCATCAGGGTGGCAGAGGGTCAGGAGTTAGGGATTCGTCCTGTCACCTATGGGTTGCCAATTCAAACCCCAGCTCTGCCTTTTTCAGTTGTCGTGTCCTTGGGGAAAAACACTTCACCCGCCATCCCTGTTGGTGATGCTCAGAGGTTCCTGTGACATCGATTAAATGGCAGCCTCGCTTCTGTCAGTCTGCCCCAGGGCAGCTGTGGCTACAATATAGCTTACCCCTGTCTGTGTGTGCATGAATGACTGTAGTGTAAAGCTCACTGGAGTCCTAGGACTTGATAAAGCTTTATACCAGGGATCTTCAACTCCAGTCCTCAAGGGCCAGTGTCCTGCAACTTTTAGATGTGTCCCTGGTCCAACACACCTGAATCAAATGGCTGAATTACCTCCTCAGTGTGCAGTCAAGTTCTCCAGAGTCCTGCTAATGACTTGATTATTTGACTCAGGTGTGTTGAAAAAGAGACACATCTAAAAGTTGCAGGACACCAGTCATAGGTCTTGACTGGAGTTCAACACCTATGCTCTATAAAAATGTAGGCCATTTACGAACCGATGCTCCACTGTGGATTCCCATAAATCATTAAAAAAATAGAACTCATGTATAGACTCATTACATAGAGTTACATATTTCAAGTGTATTTTTTTATTATTTAACATGATTATGGCTTACAGCTAATAAAAACCTGAGATTGTGACAAATAAGTAAGTAAGTAAGCAGAGTGCTGTATCATTATTTCTGAGAGCAAAAAGAAAACCAAGACATTAAAGCTGTGGATTATGAGGGGGAAAAGGATCAGAGTGTAGCTGCTCCTTTTTAGTGTTAGTATAATATTCACTTAATCTCTTATTGATCAAACCAAGTTGAAAATAAAATACTTGAAAATATATTTTGAAATCAGTTCCACTAAAAGAAAAAGCATAGATTTAAACATTTTATTATAAAAACGCTTTTGTTCACGCATTTTCTGCAGTTTAAAAATACATTTCAAAAAAATGCAGCGGTGGTTAAAGCAATGTTTTCTTCTTTGTGACACTACAACAACAAACATTGATATTTTGGGGGGGGGGAGTTTATGTGAGAGCAGAACAAAGGAGCAAATCATTCCATTGTGGAAATAATACATGGCTTTTAAAACTATTCACTCATCAAAATCTGAAAATCACAAATAATGTATGATATAGCTAAGTAAAACACATTTTAAAACAAATGATCTCTTTTGACTAAATTCACAAATGAGAAGACCTCAAGAGAGCTTTTTATTACTTTAATTACTTTTTATTGTACATTTCCAAAGCTTGATGGGAATATTAGCCCCATTTGGCACATCTTATATCATCTTGTCTTAGTTAACAGAAAGATAATGAAGAAATAGTCAGTGGTGATGTACTGCCATCTGGTGAAGACTTCAGGTCACTACAAAAACTAAGTACACTTCCCTATTAATTCCAAGGTCTTGATATGAAAGTTATAAATAATCTGGTCTTCATCAGGTTCTAAAAATAATTCAAAGTCTAAAGTGTGCAAAAATGGGCACAAACCACTGTTGCCCCCTATGTCATCATTTATCAAGTAAAGATTGATTCCAAAAACATCAGATATATAGAAACTAAATAAAGCCCTTGAATATAACATTCTTAATAGACAGGTAAAATTAAGTGTAACTTTTAATAACTTTTAGAAATGACTTAAATGCATGTAACCCAAAGAGAACAAAAATGTCCCAGATAAAAAAAAAAAATATATATATATATATATATATATATATATATATATATATATATATATATATATATATATATATATATATATATATATATATATATATATATATATATGACAAATTCCAAATTCCTGAGAGGCACGAACCGGCTTAAAACAATCTGCAGGTAAGATTAGTGTGTGGCATGAGTGAATTAAACCAGGGAGAGTATATATTCAAGAACTGTAACAACAAAAATGGCATTGACAATATACAAGAACAAATAAAGCTGGAAACAAATATATAAAATATATATAACAACATGAAAATGAACAAGAGTTTACTACAAAGAATAGGAATTACCCAAACAAGATACTGTTGGACAACCATGTTACTTCATGAAAAAACAAAAAAAAAAAAAAAAAACAATACATCTGAAAACAATTTGAAAAAAGTAACCAACTAGGGCTGGGAATCATTTGAGGGATATTTCCAATTTTGGTAAAATGAATCTAGGGGGGGGATGTTTGATGCCATTAAAATAGAATAATTTGTATTCTGAGGATTCAAACTCAGTACAGTTCCTGTATTGAACACTCACAGAAAAATTTAGCTATTGATATTGATTAGTAATTCAATTTGGCCATTTGGTCCAATATAATTTCTGTTGTTTTACTGCTGCCTGGTACCGAGCATTTTCTTAATTTCTGTTCAGTAAAGAGTTTTGATTTCCAGCCCTACAGAAATCCGTGCCTTTTTTTAAACCTACCACCAACCTTGTTTAAGAAAGACAGCACCAAATTCCTGAAATCTTGAGAAAGACCTTGATAAATGCTTATATCATTAGTTATCATAATTATCTTTGTCAACAGTAAATGTTTTATGAAATCTGTGTTTTGATTTTGCTTCAGCCTTTCTCCTCATATGCGAAGCCCCTCATGTAACATTTCTCCTGCTCCTGTAACTGGCTACTGTTATTAATGTTAACTATACCCTGTTTAAAAGTTTAATCGCCCTTGCGCTACATCAGGAAATAAGTTGGGACAACCCTACTCCTCTGTATAAAGGTGCAACATATACTGTATGGGGAAGGGATGAAATGAGTCACCCAACATCCGTCTTTCTTGAGATTTCAGTGCAGTTTTGTTCTGCCTACTAACCACAGCAGCAGTTTTCAGTGGATATTTTTTCCCTGCAGATGTTATTTTTAACTTAAGACAATGAATGTATAATACAATGTAACAAAATACAGTCCTTAAAATGAGAAATACCTAGGTGATAGTCAAATAAATGCAGATTTGAAGGTACAAACACACTAAAGTTATAATGGGAATATACATTTTTCTCTGACCTCAGTAACTTTCCGTCTCCACTTTAATAGGGTGTCCTTTCTCCTTATATTCCATTTGATTAATCTCTTTGATAGAAACTGATTCAATCAAATTCTAAAAGGGTTGAAAATATTTAAACAGAGTTAATTCCTTTGAGTTACATTCATATCTTTTGAATATCATTCAAAGTCACTGCTGAATCTTCTGTAATACTCATAAATGACTTTTTTCATTCTCAAGAATGTTTTTTTATAGATAAATTCTCTCAGAGAACATTTACAACAATGTCAAAGCATATGCCTGGATAAGCTTCTAAACCATTATGTACTTAAGAGTGCTCACTGAGTTTTACTATGATATGCAGTTAAAGGTCATTTAATAAAAAAAAATATATATATATATAAATGGATAAATACATAAATAAATAAATAACTTTCACAAAACAGTTTATATTGCAACAGAGTAAGAGTGTCACATCTCAAGTTTTTTGTCATGACAGGGGAATTCAAAGAAAAAAAAGAAAAAAACAAAACAAAACAAAACAAAACAGGTGTTTCCACCAGCATAGGAGATCAACATCTCCACAGATCATAGGACCCTTACAGTAACAACTCTGCTCTAATTTTATTTATTCTCTCTCCTCATTAAGGTTTTTATGTTTTTTAGATAACAGACTATTTATCGTGATTATTATTACTTTTTGTGACACGTTTTGTTCATATATGCAACTTGTTTATTAGACTTGTACAGTCTATTTTACAATATTTTACTTAACTGTACAGTAGTGTGAAAACGTATTTTCCAACATACAGCCTTTTTGTTTTTACTTTTTTGTCACACTTAAATGTTTCAGATCACAAAACTAAATTCAATATCAGCCAAAGGTAACCTGACTAAGTACAAATACTGTTTTCAAATACTGATTTCTTATATGAAGTGAAAAGGCTATCTAAACCAGCAACACCTGCCATCAACTGCTAATATATATTCTATATTACTGTGCAAGAATTTTGACCCACTCTTCTTTGCAGAATTATTGTAATTCAGCCACTTTAGTCTATTTGAGAGTGAATTGCCCATTCAAGGTCATGCCACAGCATCACGATTGGATTTAACGCCAAAATATTGTTCTATTGTCTTTTTTTTCTGACATAACAGATTATTTTTCAGCGTGTTCTTGGAGTAATAGTAGTTTGCCAACACTTGGGAAGGTTTAGTGCTGTTCCATTTTTTTTTCGCCTTTTGGCACTTTGGTTCGCTGGAGTGCCAAGGCCTTCGAATTGACTTTGTAGTTCCAGGCAAAGCATGTCAGTGATTTTATTGCTCATCCATTTTAGAATTTCTTCAGATACTTTCTTTTAGGTCTTGCCTTTCTGATGTATTTTAGACTATATCATGTTGTCAGACAGGTTCTATTTAAGGGATTTATTGACTCTACAGGTCTCACAGAAGTCAGACCTGTGCACCTCACCATTAACAAGGGTGGAGATTGCTTTTTCACATAGAGTCCGGTTTGTTTAGATAGCATTTTTACCTTCTCATTTGAAAACTGTATTTTGTATTCACTGAACTTATTTGTATCAAATACCAAAATTTGTTTGAAAATATGAAACATTCAAGAGTGCGAAAACAGCTGAAACAGAAGAGATCTGTAAAGATGCAAATACTTTTTAGCAGCGCAGGAAATTGAGCATTAATGACAGCAAGTACTTGTACATTAATCATATTGCAAGTAAGTTGTAACGTCAACATAGCAGAGCTGCCATTTAAACTGACATCTCAAGTGCCAGGTTGGTACCTCTCTGTCTCATTTTGCTGAGACTTGATTGCTTCTACAAAGAGATCAGACGCACAGATGAATCCTGTGGAATATTTACCCAAGACCACAATCCAAATCCTGGATAAAGAGCTTCAGTGAATGTGGTGTTGAAAGTGTAGATGTGGATCAATGTGTCCGAGGAGACTCTGTAAAAGGACAGGGTTCCAGCCAGCCAATCCAAATACACTGCTACTCTGTGAGATGAAGCGGGTGTGGTCACTGTGGTGTAAGGGATGGATATTCCTTTTTTATTGTGCCAAATGGAGTAAGAGTTGCCATCATAGAACAAAGTCCAGGATTGGTCATTCCCACCAAACCAATCATCATTTCCCTCTCCTCTCCTGATGATTCCTTTGTAACTCACTGAAGTGTGAACCCCTCCCATTATCTCGACCTCCCAGTAACAGCGACCTGTCAGACCATTTGAACACATCAGCTGATGGTTCTTGTCAAACCTGTCTGGATGATCGGGATATGACTGAGCCTCCTTCACATATGATGCCTTTGTGTTGTTGTCTGACAGTTTCACATTTTGGTTCACTGAGTTTGTATCGACTGTGAGTTTACACCAATCTGAAGGGTAAAACAGAATATAAAGCTTAATTAGTAAATGCGAGTCACAGTAATAATATTTATCATAACGTTGCAACACATTAACCAACACCCCCTTAACTGGAAACACCAAACTCTTCTTTATCTCACCTTTACATTTCAATAACCACATGTCTCCCCTATAGACTGAGCCGTTTCTCTACAAAATCCACAGTATACTTGCATTAAATGTTATTCTGTGTGTGCAGGCTGTCTAAAGGCTTTGCTTCTCAGGCATCACCTTTGAATTGCAAGTATATATGCCTTTTGCAAGTGTTTTAGGTTCTAACTACATGTTTTTAAACTACAGTTACAGTTTTTAGGTAATGTGGCCACTAAAGAGCAGCTCCAGATCAACTTCTGAATTTAGAGAAAAGTTTCAAAAAACAGCAAACAAGGCCACAGTGGAGGTCATCTTGATAACACATAAACGATTAAGAAAGAATGCCCATCCAAACGACAGAACACAGCACCACAGAAAACGCTGTAGTAGCTATGTCAGGTCAATAGGTGGTGCTGTAACAATGCATCAGAATGATGCGAAAAACACAGAACTGTGCCATATTTTTTATTTGAGAGTACTGCTGTTTTGAAAATGTTCCACTCTGGGATTTGTTTTCAAAAAATGATTGTTTTTTGGTCTCCCACAATGCTGGATCAGAGTGGACTCACAGCCTAAACAACAATATACCCATGTGGATACATCTAATCTCGTCTCCAAGTGGACCGGGTCGATATATGGCTGTTGGAGTTTTCTATAGGCAGAATCTGGCTTTGCTCTTATTTGTTAATTTAGGTCCCAGTTTCTGATCTCATACCTGAAAATAAGCAATTAATTGATTTCCTTATTAAATGAGCCTGGAGCTTGCTTTTTAGATGTAAACTGGTAAAAAGTAAATAAAATGTAGCTTATTTCAAAAAACGAAATTGCACTTACATTTCCTCAGTCCTGGTCCTAACCACTCAACTCCAGATGGAGATAGTCTGAAGAATTTTAGGAGGAAAGAAAAATGTTGGTACTAATTTATTTCACATAACATATTTTCTTCTTCTCAACACAGTGAAATTGTTTATGACTGAATCAGGCTTTGCCATACCTGAAAGTTTTGAGCTTGGACTGTGGATCCTTTAAATTAGCAGAAAGCAGTTTTACTCCAGAGTCCCCTGGATGGTTGTAGCTCAGATCGAGTTCTCTCAGGTGGGAAGAGTTGGAATTCAAAGCTGATGCCAGAGAAGCAAAACCTTCTCCTGTAACCAGACAGCCAGACAACCTACACACACAGAATAGTATAATGTGAGCACAATGCAGGACTGCAGAAATTATTTCAATCTTACAACTGAAGACTTTGGTCAGCAAAAGTGGTTGCACATCTAAACTTTTTTGACATGTTGGGAATAGACAAAACTCTCTTTTCAGAATAAAAGCAAAGATGATGTTGGATATCTTGCCAAGTCCTATCTATTTAGTAATTACGTGGTTTCTGAAGGCAGTTTGGTTGTACTAAGTTGTATTTCAGGATGTCAGAGTAAAGGGGGCTAAATATCTACATCACACTTTTTAGATTATTTTTAAAAATGTACTTTTCTGTGCACTTCACAGTTATGGGCCACTGAATAGTTCTATCAAATAACAGCCCAAACAAAGACATTGACGTATGCTATACTGTGCCAAGTTCAAGAAAATTTTAAGTGGTATGACCACTGTCACAAAGCACGGTAACATTTAAAAAACTAAATATTAGGGTAAAAATAACAAAGCAAAAAAGCTTCACAATGCCCAAAATGCAGTTGCAGAAGAAGTAGCCTTGTTTTCTGGGTCCACTTGTAATTTACTTGTGTAATATTAATTAGGATTTTATTTTTCTGATGAAATACCTGAGTGATATCAATAAGAATAAAGGGTCGATTTTTCAAAACATTTTTTAAAAACATGTTTTTAGTTTTAAAGGTGACCATAAAGAACCTTCCAGAGTTCAGTAGTTTGCTTTTCTTTCATCTTCTTCAATCCACTTGATAAAAACTAGAACTACATATAGACAATATTGCCAAAGCTCAGTGAAGTGTGACTTCTGAGTGGCTGCAAGATGGAAGGACAGAACTAAGTTACTAGAGCTGCTAGTAAAGATTGTAATAAAGAAGTATGCATTATATGACGGAGTTTTGTCATGCAAGGAAGAAGGTAGATGCTTCAGATAAATATCACAACTGGCATTTACGCTTTGAGTCAGAATTTTACTGGAGTGTGTTCAACAATCATCCACTGAGCTCATTAGTCGGGGCTTACCTCAGAGTTTCTAGCTTACAATATGAACTCTCCAGTCCAGTCGATAGCAGCTTCACTCCTGAATCCTGCAGGTTGTTGTTACTTAGGTCCAGCTCTTTAAGGCTAGTGGATTCAGAGCTGAGAACTGCGGACAAAGCTTCACAGCTCATCTCTGAGAGGCAACAAAGATTCAGTCTTTGGGAAAGAAAGTGCAAAAGAACAGACAAAATATTACTGTGAAGCATGCTAAATTATCATTCAAATATTCACACTTTACTATTCAATTTAGTATTAGTTTTGCTTATGTTTTAGATGAAATAGTAACATAAATTTGTGCTACTAGTTTGACCACAACAGCAATTCCAAAAGGATTTTGCTAAAAAGTTTGGAAATTGAGAGCATTCTGCTTAAGGAGCAAATATTGCTTTATTCCATTCTGACCTGAGAATTTCCAGTTGACAAAATGGACGCCCCAGTCCCTTAGACAATTTATTAACTGTTGAATCTTGAAGGATGTTGTTGCTCAGGTCAAGTTCTCTCAGTCGAGAGAACAAGCTGCTCAGACATGGATGTAAGATGTCAATACTTCTCTCTGAGAGGGAACAACCACTCATCCTGAAGAAAAATTAAAAACAAGACAGTTTTTGATCACATAAAATGAAGCCAATTTATGTGTTTGCCCTGTGCATGTAACCTCCTTCTGGAAGATTTAAAAATAGCAAGTGAAATTAATTCAGGTAAAGTTGGCTAAGAATCAAAAATTTATGTAAACCACATTTACCAAAGGGTTTGTCTTCCTGCTTAAGGAAGGATGGGTGATTTGTTCACCTTTTCCACAAAAGAATAATTTCAAAAATATTTTTTGATGCAAGAATTCCACCCAAAATGGTTTTGTCCAAAACCAATAATGCATAATGTCCAACAATTAAAGGAGTCTGGAGAAATCTGTCCATGAAAAAGTAAAGGTCAGAAACCACTGACGATTATTTAACACTGACAGAAGTGTGGCTTCAGACACAGGATCTGTATCTACTAAAAATCTTAAGCGAATAAGAAAGAAAAGAATCAAATTAAAAATGGTCAACTAACTATTAACCACATCAAATCTTGAACGCCACAATTTAGACCACTCACAGCATATTTTTTTTGTAAAATTACTCTAAATTGATTTTTCTTTTAAAAATCGAAATTCTTTCATCCATAATCTCTACAGGTACAAAACATAATACTGTTTGGACTAATTAAAAAAAAAGTCATCCAATGCTTCAAAATTAAAACACAACAGATAGGAATTATAATATTCAATATATTAAAACAGCTGAAAGAGTACTGTTAAGAATCTTGAGCATTATATTTGGTTCTGAATATCTCACCTCAGAGTTCTCAGTGTGCAGTTTGGACTCTTCAATCCCTCAACAACCTGCTTCATTCCTGAATCTTGTATGTTGTTATTACTAAGATCCAGCTCTCTCAAAGAAGAAGACTTGGTGCTGAGAACTGAGGACAGAGCTTCAAGACTACTTTGTGAAAGGACACAGAAAGTCAGTCTGAAAAAAAACATGAAACAAAGTTTAACTGAGGACTCATTTTTTGCTAAGGTTTTTCTTACAATGTAGATGACATCGAAATCAAATGTGTACTTACACTACTTTCTTTGAGGCTTTGACCACCGGCAGCAGCCTAAGAAGAACCTCTTCAGAAACGGAGAACCTGGTAAGGTCAAATACATCAAGATTTTCTTCTGAAGATAATAAGAAGAAGACCAGGGCCGACCACTGAGCAGGAGACAACTTATCCGTGCAGAGTGCTCCTGTGGATATGAACTGCTGGATCTCTTGCACAAGAGAACCATCATTTAGTTCATTCAGACAGTGGAACAGATTGATGCTTTTCTCTGCAGACAGATTCTCATTGATTTTCTCTTTGATGTACTGGACAGTTTCCTGATTGGTCTGTGAGCTTTTTTCCACTTGTTTCAACAGGCCTCGTAGAAGTTTCTGATTTGTCCCCAGTGAAAGTCCCAAGAGGAAGCGAAGGAACAAATCCAGATGTCCATTTGGATTCTGTAAGGTCTCATTCACAGCACTGCGGTAAAAACTCATAATCGTTGGTTTCTTGAAAAACATGGACAACTTTGATGGGGGGTTTTCTTTCAGCAAATTGACACCAGAATTGGTGAATGTCAAATGGACATGAAGAGCAGCAAGAAACTCTTGAACACTCAAATGTACAAAGCTGAACAGCCTGTCATCAGACAGCACTCTCTCTGCTTTAAAAATCTGTGTGAACATTCCAGAGTACTCTGAAGCATCGTGGATACTGATTTCACATTCTCTCAAATCTGATTCATAAAAGATCAAGTTTCCTTTCTGCAACTGCTCAAAAGCCAG
The DNA here is from genome assembly GCA_014839685.1 of Anableps anableps. Lineage (NCBI taxonomy): Eukaryota > Metazoa > Chordata > Actinopteri > Cyprinodontiformes > Anablepidae > Anableps > Anableps anableps. The sequence goes on along the minus strand of CM026074.1, from coordinate 23,568,139 downwards.
TTTTCCCAGAGACTCCATCATCTTCTTCCTCTTTGGACTCCAGTGGTCATCTGTCACATCTTCTCCATCATATTTTAACATTTTAACTTTGGTTTGGACCACCAGGTAGTGGATGTACATCTCAGTCATTGTCTTTGGCAGCTCTTTAATCTGACTGGTCTTAAAGACATCCTCCAGAACTGTAGCAGTGATCCAGCAGAAGACTGGGATATGGCACATGGTATGGAGGGTTCTTGATGTCTTGATGTGTGAGATAATCTTGCTGGCCAGCTCCTCATCACTGAATCTTCTCCTGAAGTACCCCTCCTTCTGTGGGTCAGCAAACCCCCTGACTTCTGTAACCATGTCTACGCAATCAGGAGGGATCCAACTGGCTGCTGCAGGTCGTGTGGTTATCCAGAGACGAGCAGTGGGAAGCAGTTCCCCTCTGATGAGGTTTGTCAGAAGTACATCCACTGAGGCGGACTTGGTGACATCAGTCAGGATCTCATTGTTGCGGAAGTTCAGAGGAAGTCGACACTCATCCAGACCATCAAAGATGAATATGACCTGGAACTCATCAAACCTGCAGATTTCCTTGGTTTCAGTAAAGAAATGATGAACAAGTTCCACCAAGCTAAACTCTTTCCCTTTCAGGACATTCAGCTCCCTGAATGTGAATGGAAATATGAACTGGATATCCTGGATGGTTTTGTTTTCAGCCCAGTCCAGAGTGAACTTCTGTGTTAGGACTGTTTTCCCAATGCCAGCCACTCCCCTCGTCATCACTGTTCTGGCTGGGTTATTTTGTCCAGGTGAACCTCTGAAGAGGTGTTCCAGTCTGATTGTCACGTCTTCTCCATCCTGCTTTCTGGAAACTGTTTCAATGTGTCTAAGCTCATGTTCTTCATTCACCTCTCCAGTTCCACCCTCTGTGATGTAGAGGTCTGTGTAGATCTTATTCAGAGGGGTTGGGTTTCCTGCTTTATCAATCCCTTCAGACACACACTGAAACTTCTTCTTCAGAGCAGATTTAAGTTTATGTTGACAAACTGCAGCATCAGCATCTGAATAAACAAAAGAAGACCAATTAGGGAATTATTATAAGGACATTTCACATATTTGCATGTTAAAAAAAAAACAAAAAGAAAGATTTCTATCTAAGGGAACATTTTCTTACTTTTGGGAAAATGATCAATCAGCTGCTTCAGATCAACTTCACCAAAGAATTGCTTTATGATCTCCGGTAATGCTTCATCTTCCAACACCTTTCCATCCTCCCACAGTTTTACAAAATCGTCAGTACTTTGTAGACAGAAACACTTCTGTGAGCTTTTCTGTTCATGTCTATGGAGTGAAAGGAGGAGCAAGTTTACCTTCATGTATAAAATGTGGAGTGCTGATTTTTTTGAGATCCACTAATCAATCGGTTAGAGAGCAAACTGACTGACAGGTCAAACAAACACAAGAAAATCTTTTTTTTCTACTCATGAAATGCATCAAAGGTCTCACTGTTTTGGCAGTATAAAGGCATCCATCTGTTTGAGTTTACATGCACTTTTTACCTTAGTAAAAATCAGCTAAAAATTTGGGACTCATGCTTTGATTTATATACAGCAAACCTGTAATTCCTTTATTTCATGTTGAATTAAAAAAGACTGTCTCTCTCAAAGGACCTGTTGCACATTTTATTTAAAATTTCATGTGTCAGCATCCTTAGAATAAAAAAAAAATGCAACAGGTCAGAATCCGAGGGTCAAAGCCAGTTATCAGTTATCAGTTATCAGCCTCAAAAAGAGTTACTGGTGCATCTCTCATTAATAAAATGTATTTTTTCTTGTTTTCAAGTAGATTTTAGTTTGGTTTAAAAAAAACAAATGGAGAAACATTCATGGGCTGTCAATATCTTAACTGCGGTGGACAACAGAGTCTGGGTTAGGGTTTGGTCTATATAACTAAACAATATCGAGATGGGCAAATGCTTTGTTTTGTTGTTTGTTTTGTTTTCTTGACTTTGTGTCATTTTTAGGTCAGATAAGTCTATATCTATGGCCATTTATACAAAAGAAAGGAAGCCTGTACCCAAACACAGAATGTAGCCATTGTAACAGCTTTAATGTTAAATAATTTGAGTTTAAGAACATATCAGATGAAGGTTAGGGAAACATACTTTGAAGAATCATAGATCGATAATGTGACAATTCCTTAATTTTCTGTTAGATTCAAAACAACTCCGACTACAGAGATAGTCAAAATTGGATTTGGCACGTCAGAAATGGAAACCAGAAATCAATAACACCCAGAAGAAGCCTACTCAGTGCATCATTAACAAATACCACGTGGCAGCTGTTAATTTACTTTTAAAATATGCTACTACCTAAAAAGACATGATGTGGCACAGAAAACATTTTCTGAGATGTTGGGCTGTTTGAAATTGCAGTCTTTACCCTCATACTAACTGATATTGAAAATAAATATTTGGGTCAGAATATTTTATCGCAAGAGCTTCATTAGGCTCGAGAATTATTATATCCAAAAGGCATCTCATGAGATTATAATGCATAAAACAAATAAAAACACTAAGCAACTACTGATATTATGAATCCACATCCTTAAATGTATGTAAACAGAAAGACTCAATTCATTGTCAGGATTTCCTATCATCAATTCATTTCGAGAGCTTTTACTTGTCTAATACTAAGGTATTTTAATCTCAAAATATTAATATACTTAAGGTTCAACTTTTATAATTATAGGACAATATGTGCAACCCTGCCAACAATAATTTAATATATTCTCAAAATGTCTTAATAAATCTGGGTAGTTTCGGTAACAGCTTACGTTTGTTTAGGAGATGATGGATGTATTTTAAAGAAGATGACAATATCCTTTGATGTATCACTCCTGCATGATGCACAGCTAGGATCAGTTGAGTCTGGGCTCTGCAGCTGGATTCTGAAATAAGGTCAAGCAAAAATAAATACAATAAAAAAGAAAAAAAAAATCAAATCTGTTAAAAATGGCTAACAATACACACATATACATTTCTAACTATTTAAGAAACTGAGGGTTTTATTATTTTTGATTAGGCGGTGAAACATTTCCATGCAGAGGAGCTTTTAGTTTTCAAAATGGCCAAATGAGAAGTCTGTTTCCTTCCTTCCGTCCATCCATCCATCCATCCATCCAAAGTGTCATATTTTTTTATATCTTTTTATCTTTATATATATATATATATATATATATATATATATATATATATATATATATATATATATATATATATAAATTTCAGCTACAAACATTTTCACTCAGTTTAGGGATTTTTTATCCAAACTTTTTTTTTGAGGTTCTTTTCTTGTCATCTTACATCTCTTCAGCAGATAAGGACTGTACTTTAAAGTCAAAGTGAAGGTCCTTCGATGCATCACTCCTACAGGACACACAGATATGGCTAGGAAAGTCTCTTCTCTGCAGCAGTGTCCTGAATCAAAATAAAATTACACAACTTTAGCACAAAAAGCAGTTAGAAGATAACCCTTTATTCTGTGGATGTTGTAGGCCACATCTTCCCATATTCATACCTCTAGCAAATTATTATTCTGGTATATTTTTTATACATCTGAACAGTGAAAGTTATTCAGACACAACTAGAACATTAACACAGCATTTAAGAGTTAAAAAGTCTGATATAAACCTTCTAGTTTCCAAACAACTATTACAATAGTTTGGATCATTTCGCCAAGCCCTAGTTTATGCATCTTTCCAAAATGTTAGAAAACTTTTTGGCAGTATCGTGGTCATTATTGACAGCTTACATCAGTTCAGCAGATGAGGGTCCTTTAAGGTTATTGGGGAGGTCCTTTATCACATCATTCTTGTGTGACACCCAGGTAGGGTCAAAAGAATCTGGTTTCTGCAGCCCAGTTCTGGAACAAATTAGAGAAAACAAACATGATGATCAAATTTGTTTAAGAAACTGAAAATATCACTCAAAGCAATATCCAAACTCCCTTTGAGCTCAAACATTTCAAATGTTAGTTGGAAAAATAATAGACTCACGCTATCATCTTGTTTGGAACCAAGAGGATTCATTGAGACATTGTCCAGGTTCAGCACTGTCTGACCTGTAACACAACACATACAGTATTGGATGAATGATGATGATTGTGTGAATGATGAAGCAGTAGTTTCTAGACCTAACATCCGATCTGACAGAAAGATGCAATTGATCTTTCATAAAAGGTGTTGTAGTTTGTTCAAAACTTGACATCTCCAAGTGTTCATTTATGCCAAGTCCTTGCAATCCTACTTTCCAGACATATTTAATGACCACTGGAACCATCTCCTCCACTGCAATGGCAAGAAACATTAATGTTCATTTAATAGTCACAGAGTATAATTGACAGAAACGCAAGAGTTAATCAAGAGTTAATATTTAAATGTGGCCTGCGGTTTTGAATCTGAATTCAACCTCAGTGCTCCTTAAATCTGTGGTTCTCAAGCTTTTCAGTCGGAACTACTATTTAGAGGGACAATATTTCCAGGATCGCCCTCCTTTACAACACTGGGAAAAGATTTCTATTATAATTTTACTTAAAGAATTAGGGGGGGAAAAAAAAAATATTTTTCCTGAATCTGTTTGAAAGCTATACATTTCTTAAAATGTCCAGTTTTGTTCTGCTTGTGTATTGTTTTATTGATCCCCCTTGTTCTCCTGCAACAAGGGGATCAGTAAAAAGTGTAATGAACATACTTTAAACAAAAAAGGAAACACACACTGTAATATTACTCTTACTTTTTGACTGAATCCAAACGCTCTCCTGTTCTTACTTTACATTTCAAACAAAAATTAGAACATTAAAGTCACATGACCTAGTGATGCACAAGTTATGTCTTTTATTAAATTATAGGTTTATTTGTGTTAAAACAATCTTTAGGCTGTATGCAGAATCTGATTCTCCAGCTCTTGAACTATATTTACTTAGTTCATCTGTTGGTCAAGCCGACTGGTTTGTCTTCAGTGCCTCTAGTGGCAAAATGAAGTATCACAAAAACAAGCAGGAATATGCAAGATTAGGATCCCTAATTAAACTATAACAATTATCCAAAACCTCCAGATGTCAGATTTTAATTACTGGAGTCACATAAAAAAAAAAAACCGCTTTCTTTACATTACTCAGTGTAATATATACAGAATAAAGTTACTGTCCTGTTGCAAGTACCAATTGGCACATGATTGGCACAAAACAACCAAACTTATGAAGGTACAAAATGACTTACACCTGCTGCTACAGTTAAATAAAAGAAATATGAAACTGACTGACAGCTGGTTATCTCTAATTACCAATCAGGAGTACTCCAACACAAGCCTCAGCTAAAGAGGAGACAAGTTAAATGAACACTTTTAAACAAGTCTATGAAGAAAAATTTAGACATCAGGATTTAATCTAAAAACACTGAACAATACAAATTACAGAACACTTCACTGTTCATCCAAGCATCCCAACACCTGATTTGTAATGGGTGGAAATAGGAAATAAATTTGACCTTAAACACCCAAAGAAAAAGAGTCACATGATCTCATGACTTGAATCATATGACCAATGAGTTGTAGTGTGTGGCTACAGGCAGACAAAATTGTGAAACAGGCATATAAGAAGGCATCTATGTGAAAGTGGAATAACCCTCACTTAAATAGCTCAACCACCTTGCACCACCTCACTGACATGGAAGGGGGAATCATCTAAAGCTGCACTCTTTCATCTGGAAAAAAAAAAGTAGGCATAGCCTCTTATTGCTTCTATGTGGGTGGAGGTTGGCAGGGGGTTTCTAACGTTTGCTTATACAAAGCCATAGCACCACCTTCAGATGAAGGAAAGTTGGGATGCACAGAAGAAACATCTGTCAATATTTTTCAATCACATTTCCAATTTAATCAAACCATAATCATTTTATGATCCCATCCCCTATTCCTTATTTAATATTTCATTTTATGTTGCTTTATTCTATGTAGTAGTTGGAAATGCATTTTCATAAAAGCCATGACCTTTTGGTGCAACAAATATGTTAAAAAGTGGAACATATTCTGATTCTTAACAAAGCTGATGATCCTTCAGCCTAATGTGAACTAAAAATATATGATGAAACAGGCCTTCCTATGCTCATACGGAGTAATAAGTTTGTGCCTACTTCCTCTCCTCCTACTCTACAACTGGTCAAGTGATGTGGCTTTTTCTGTTATTAGGGACTTTTTCCTGCCACAAAATGAAGACTGAATCTGTTTTTATTTTGTTTAACTTCTGTATTTTTCCAGGTGTGTTTTATTTTTATTTTGGTTTTTAAACTTGAGAGGTTCAACACTGAGTAAAATTCTCCCAGAAAAAGCCAGAATCTATCAATGTTTCAGATCAGAAATAACTTGAATCAAACATTAAGAGAGTTTCCACACCTATAGTTTGTTTACTTTGGTCTGAATCAGTTGAGTTTGTGAACTTGTAACCTTTTCTGGTGATTTGGTTTCTTTTCACACAGAAAACTCCAGGAAAACCAAAACCTTCCACTACAAACCACATGAAAATATTTAGCTCATTTTTTGGTTGGATGTGTCCAGGTCAGGAGTACTAAATGTAAAATAAGTAGAAGATGCCATGTTCCAAGCTAGTCGAAAACATGAAGAATGAAATCCTTTCAGCCTTTTTTTTCAGGGTTTTCAGGAAAAAATTATCAGAGAAGTATACCCAACTGGATTTTCTGAAGACATCGTGAAAGTTGTATCGTGCTTTTTGCTTTCCGAAAACGGCGTGCAGCTTTTATTAGTATGTTCATACTCCCACATCCCACAATGCAATGCAAGCGTGTCAACGAGAAGGCATTTGGCTCAAGTTTTCAGCAGAAGCCCGTCAGCAACGTCTGATTGAGATGGGGATAATCACCATAAATGAACCAATCAAGAGTTCACTTGGAAACGTAACGATACCACATCTTTGGTGCAGTTGTTTTGGTTTACTTCCAAGAGCGATTGCTGTGTTCACATCAACACAAATGAACTGCATGAAGGAGGGAAAAAAATGAATCGGTTTGTTTAAAGCAGATTAAACCAGGGGCACATCAACATGTGGCAAAAAAAAAAAAACTCAAGGAGTGAAAACACCCCAGATTATAGATTATTGCTGGGATTTGAATTCCAAAAACTGCTAAGATTCTGATTTTTGAACATCTTTATTTTTGTATCAATTGCTGGTGAGCAGATATTTAATGGGCACAGTAAGAGTTGAACAACTTTGTAAGTCTTTTAACTGACAAGTAATCTCAAAGCAAACTTTTTCTCTGAACTTCTAATTAACAAAAAGATTTAGGCAACATGTTGGTAAATGCAGGGCTGTCTTTGCTTTTTCATTTATCGAAGAAAGATATGAATAGTGTCTTTACTTCCCTTTGTGTTTTCACTAGAAATCATACACGAAAGCAACTTCATGTGGCATTGCATCACCAATCCTCTAGCAGGTCAATAAAAGTCATGGCATTTATCTTACACTGTGATGTTTATACTTTATTTAATCAGTGACACCAGTCGTGAAATCCCCTAGTTCAACATATTAGATAAACATTGTGGATTTTAAGACAGTCATGATGACAGGCCGCAACTCTCTTTGACCATTATAAGGAAAAAAATTTATGAAATTATTAACCAATAATCAGTTATTTTTGCCAACAATCCAAACAGAAAATAAAGGAATAAATAAGAATGAATTTGAAAGAAAAAAAAAACATTCCATATTAGGACCCTCCAGTTATTATTAGTGTCATTAAAATTTTAATTATATTGTTGAATAAAAACCCAGAATTCAGCCTCGCAGATCTGCCGTTTTTGAAATACTCCGACCAGCCAGCCCGGCATCTGCAACCTTGACAACTTTAAAGGCACTTTCATCCCCGTTCTCTCACCATTACGAATGCTTTAGATAACAGTATGTATTGAGTTTCGAACACGTGATTGGTTGATTCGATTTCAGGATATACCTGCAGAGTTTTACATAGGGGGATGCAAGACATTATGCGAGGACAACCAAACAAAAATTACGAAGGCAACATACTGTTTGTGTATAGGTGTGCTTGTACATTTTGGAGAGCTCCCCCCGAAAAAGCGCTTGCTTTGATCACTGTTACGCAAGATCATTTTTCGGAAATCGGTAATGTGTTTACGTAAACCTTTAACCACGTTATGCAGTTTTACAAACGTTGTCCACAATAATAATAAGAAAAATAACAAAATAACAAATATAAAACATATGAATCAAATTGTTTTTTCAAGATTTATATCCAATTTGCGAACAAGCTGAACAGTTCTTCCGGTGTACGTTTTTCTTCGTAAATTGTGCGAGTGCAACAATGAACGTTTCCTAATTTCAGCTAAAAACAAAAAAAAAAAAACAAAAAAAAAAACACATATACACCAGTTCGCATTGTTACCTCCTACAGAAAGTTCAATAAAAGTATACAGTGAAAACAGCTGCTTACCGTGACTCCGCAAAGGCCAAAATCCAAAGGGTGAAAATGAAACCAGAATGGTGAGGTTTTGACGTCAGCAGACACGCAAAGAAAGGGAGGGAAGGGGGAGAGCAAATGAGCAGGAAGATCCTGCAAGAATGACACACATAGACACACAAATGTGTGTCCAACCAAAAAATGAACAATATATATTGTTCATTCAACAATATATATATATATATTGTTCAATATATATTGAACTATATATATATATATATATATATGTATATATATATATATATATATATATATATATATATATATATATAGAGAGAGAGAGAGAGAGAGAGAGAGAGATCTATTAATTAAACGTTATCATTGAAAAACGTGATTATTAACACAGTAGAACTGATTGAGAATAAAGTGACATAAACATTATCAAAATAAATAAAAATTATTTCTTTTATTCAATGCTTGGTACTTATAGGGTTCGGACAAGTCTCCCCCAATCCTCGTACAACAGTCCGTGGTGAAGATTCTCGTCATGGAAGAGTTGGTCGTGAACCGCTCCTCACCTGGGAACCCCTTGGATGATCGCAGTGTGGTTGGGGCAGGTGCACAGACGCCCTGCCGAAATAGCTCAGTTGGGAGAGCGTCAGACTGAAGATCTGAAGGTCCCTGGTTCAATCCCGGGTTTCGGCATAGACTCGGGCAAACCCGGGGGTTTGCTGTGCAAAGTCACCCTATGTTACGCCCGAGAAGCGACGCGGCCCTGTTTGTCGGCCGGTGCCCACTCCCTGCCTGCTTTGTTTCAAAGGTTCATCGTTGCAGCCTTTGAACAAAAGCTCGACTCTCCCTCAGTCCCAGTCAGTCCATCGAGAAGTGGTTTTCGTTATGACCACAAAATGATACAGACCGATAGGTCAACTCTTACAGTTCTCCCCTTCTTTTATTCAATGCTTGGTACTTATAGGGTTCGGACAAGTCTCCCCCAATCCTCGTACAACAGTCCGTGGTGAAGATTCTCGTCATGGAAGAGTTGGTCGTGAAGCCCTCCTCACCTGGGAACCCCTTGGACGATCGCAGTGTGGTTGGGGCAGGTGCACAGACGCCCTGCCGAAATAGCTCAGTTGGGAGAGCGTCAGACTGAAGATCTGAAGGTCCCTGGTTCAATCCCGGGTTTCGGCATAGACTCGGGCAAACCCGAGGGTTTGCTGTGCAAAGTCACCCTATGTTACGCCCGAGAAGCGACGCGGCCCTGTTTGTCGGCCGGTGCCCACTCCCTGCCTGCTTTGTTTCAAAGGTTCATCGTTACAGCCTTTGAACAAAAGCTCAACTCTCCCTCAGTCCATCGAGAAGTGGTTTTCGTTATGACCACAAAATGATACAGACCGATAGGTCAACTCTTACAGTTCTCCCCTTCTTTTATTCAATGCTTGGTACTTATAGGGTTCGGACAAGTTTCCCCCAATCCTCGTACAACAGTCCGTGGTGAAGATTCTCGTCATGGAAGAGTTGGTCGTGAACCGCTCCTCACCCGGGAACCCCGTGGTTGGGGGGTAGGGGGTGTGCACAGACGCCCTGCCGAAATAGCTCAGTTGGGAGAGCGTCAGACTGAAGATCTGAAGGTCCCTGGTTCAATCCCGGTTTTCGGCATAGACTCAGGCAAACCCGGGGGTTTGCTGTGCAAAGTCACCCTATGTTACGCCCGAGAAGCGACGCGGCCCTTTTTGTCGGCCGGTGCCCACTCCCTGCCTGCTTTGGTTCAAAGGTTCATCGTTGCAGCCTTTGAACAAAAGCTCGACTCTCCCTCAGTCCCAGTCAGTCCATCGAGAAGTGGTTTTCGTTATGACCACAAAATGATACAGACCAATAGGTCAACTCTTACAGTTCTCCCCTTCTTTTATTCAATGCTTGGTACTTATAGGGTTCGGACAAGTCTCCCCCAATCCTCGTACAACAGTCCGTGGTGAAGATTCTCGTCATTGGTTTGTAAATCCCACAGCATAGGTTGCTGTGCAAAGTCATCCTATGTTACGCCCGCGAAGTGACGCAGCCCGATGAATCTGCCGGTGCCCCCTCCCTGCCTGCTTTGGTTCAAAGGTTCATCGTTGCAGCCTTTGAACAAAAGCTCAGTCCAAACAATTTCAAACCGACGTCATCCCTTTGGCTAATCATTCCATCGATAAGTCGCTTTCACATGCATGAGATTTTTTTTTTTTTTTTTTTTTTTTTTTAAACAAGTCAATTTTACATCTCCCCCATGCTCTGATCAAACCAATAGCTTGGATACAATGAGCATAATTGCAAAGAACTGTGGGCTCAATGTCTAATTTTGCTAGGAGTAAAAGCTGTCTACCCCTGCAGATCAACTTTCTTTTGGATTTAAAACCAGGACAACACATTCAACAACATGTTTCCCATACTGAAGATGCATTGATTTCCAATGCATTTTTTTGTTGGGTTGATTGTGGACTGTGCAAATAGACCTTTCCTTGCAGTAAGGTCCTGGGTTAACTTCTGGCCTGGGCTCCTCATGGTTTGCAGGATCTCCCAGTGCATGTGTGGGTTCTCTCTTGGCACTGACTTCTTCCCATTGTCTAAATTGCTTAGTTAATTGGTCTCACATTTTCCCTGAGGTATAAAGTATATACATGGTGGTTTTGTCCTGTGATGGGCTGGTGATCCATCCAGGATGTACCCTGGTGCTCACCCAATGGTTGCTGTTTATATTTTCTGATTTTAGGAGAAAACCTTTGAGTTGCCAAGAGGTGTTTCCACCAGCTACATCCCACATATATGCACAGGACTGGAAGCCAATCTGGACCCGTCAGCCATTTAGATGCATTCAAATCTTGATTTTCATAGTACTTCTATTCTTGCAGAGATGTTAGTGATGCTTTGTTAAACACACATCGCTGTTTTTCATTGGCTTTTTAAAGATTCAGAGTAAAGCCGAGTTCTCCTTTAATTCTGGCCTTTTTTTGACGCTACATACAATATGCCTGTCTGCAGAGATTTGACACATTTCTCCACTGAAGTAGGTCATCTGCAGATATCCGACATGACGTAGGAAGCTTAGTCACAGAAGACTTTTTACTTCTGAAGATTGTTTGTGTATGAAGATGTGTCACTTCGCATTTGGTTATGCATTACAACACAAGGATCTTCTTAAATAATTTTGTAATTACAGTTAATGTAAATTACATATATAAAATAACTGATAAATATTGACATGAGCCACTTTCTTTAAATTTATTAAATGCCTTTAAAAACTAAAAAAAAAACCAAAAAAAACCCCAACAATTTACAGATCATTTGATTTTTAGATATTTTTCTGTACATGCATATTTTTTGACTTATAGTTGGAAGCAAAATTATCTCATAATTTAAAATATGTGGATTTTTCATTTCAGTAAATATGTTACCTCCAAAATCTGCTACAGGTTTGGTTCTTGTTCAGATATGCATTGCATCTTTTTTTTTTTTTTTTTTTTTTTTTTTTTTTTATTTTATGCATCCAGATTTTACAATGCACTTATGAAATGCAACAAAATTAATAATATACAAAGTGCAAAGAAGATGAAGTTAATAAGGCGTGTGTGCATTACTGACAATCAATACAGTTCCTGATCATATTTTTCCAAAATTCTCCAATTTAGTTGAATAGATTAAAATTGTAAAAGTGGAATATGCAGGGAATTTTGTCTTGAAAAGTAAGAAAATATAGCTATACTTCCTGAATTTACCACTTCATAAGTAAATTTACATAATATTGGGCTTATTTGTTGAACTATGATAATGTAAGTATAGCATATGTCTTTAAAAAGTTCCTTGTGTGTTGAACTTTTTCAATTTACAATCTCAAAACCTCACCTTATCTTGTTTATGCATTTTATTAGTAAAATCCAGTTGATTGCACTAAAACTGGAGTGATAAAATACCATCAGTGTCAAAACAGGTGTAACGTCAGCATTGACTGTAGTGGGATGAATACAAATGCAAATTTCACTCTTGAAATTTTTAATTGCTAAAGAAATTGTTAGTCGGTCATATTTATTCCCAATGGAATACATAGAACATGCGATCATAGTTTTGTTTGTTATTCCCCGTTGTAATGTACTACATGATCGAATGTTCTGGTACTTTTTTTTAATTTTTATTTATTTATTTTTTTTTTATCAGCACTCAAGAATATGTGTCAGAGTGATCCCTCTGTAGTTCCTCCTCCTCTTTGACGGTACGTGCAGCCGTGTGTAGCGTCTGCCCCGCCCCACTTCTTTAAATACCCACCCTCTCCTCTCTAGAAACGTTTCACTTGAGGGATGTGCAGACATAACACTTTTCTCTATATCAGCCTAAAAACCTAAAAACGTCCATTTTCTTTTGACTTGTTTTTCGACCTCCGGCATGGAGCTAGACCGCCGGCTGCTGCTAATCCACTGCGCCGCTCACGCCCTCTCGGTCGCGGCGGGATTGCTGGTGGTCGTCCCGATGGCTCTTAACGGCTCGGCTTTCAAAGGCCGCTGCGCCCTCTTCTCCACCGGCTACTGGAGGAAAGACCGGGCCGAGCTTGCGGGACAGCCCGGGGAGCTGTCTCACTTGGTGGTGCAGCGGTGGGGCCCACTGGAAGCCTGCCAGCTCGCCACTTTTGTGGGTATTTTTACGACGCTTTACGGGGCTGCGCAGGGTTGGAGGTGCCTCTTCTATCTGCACGGACGGCATGACGAGTGAGTCCACGGACACGCACAAACATGGGATTTGTTATTATGATGGCAGGGCTTAAGTTAAACGTACACATTTTCAAATATCTCCTGTCCAAAATAAACGTATAAATGTATAATATGCCTCTTATTAATATTATGATACTTACCAGTATGCAGTTTTTAAGATGAAAACATGTTTGTTTGTATTTTTACTGCAGTGCAATAACAATAACGCACAAATAATATTCATTAATTTGAAACAAATGCTCTATAAAATCCAGTTTATGCCCCATAAAGCCTACTCTGGCGTGGTAGGATGTTCTAAGCTTAAATATTGTATATTATTTTGTTATTTATATGTGTTATCAGTAGTATTAGTTATTTACATAGGTGAGTAATGAAGCAAATGTTTATAAAATATGCCAAGGAGGCAAATATTTTAGTTCATTAATTAATTACAAATACATGTCTCAGTTGTTTAAAAGTATCATTAAATAATTAAAATGAAAATAAATGTATTTGTAATAAGTTTGTTGTCAATTACAAATGCATTACAAAAAAAACAAAGAATAATTTCTCTATGTAATTATTTTATGACGTATTGTAGCACAGGAACGATTACGTAAACAGATACATATATGATTATGTGATATTTTAATATATAAATTCACATTTTAAATAATGACTTCTGCATTGAATTATGCATGTAATAAACTATTTACAAGTTTAATCAATTGTAGATTTTTTTTTTTTTTTTTACTATTTAAACTTTATTTTATTTGTACTAGGTAGTAAGTTTTATATATTTAATTTCTGTTGTAAAAAAAAAAAAAAAAAAAAAAAAAAATGGGGCAAAATTGAATAATTGAGTCTAGAAAGTGGGAAAAACTGAAAAGGTAAATACAGGATCAAACTAACCCAATACTGGTCTGTCTCATGTAAATCACAATTTTTATCCCTTTATCTCATAAACACTGTATGAGTTGATATTTTTCTTGTGCGTGTCCTCTCCCAGCACCCTGTTTTCATCCTTCCTCACGGTCCTGCTGAGCGTCTGTGTGCTCTTCCTGTCTGCTGGGGCCAGCGTCATTTTGTCTCTGGGATTCAGCTCCTGGTGCGACACAGTCACTGATGACAACACTCGTCCATACAGGTAAAAGCCTCTGTGGGTCACCCTTTTTTATTTCGTAGTGATTAGTGTATGTCCTTCGGTCTGCCTCAGGCTTGGTATTAATTTGATAGTAGACAGAAACAAATGTTATATATTTATCAGAGAAAAATAATAAAGTTATACAATCTCGTTGTGTCTTAGTAGTAAATGTTACAACAGATAGTTAAAATATTTTTTTTTCCTGTGATCTCTCTGGAATTATGAGTAATTAGTAATATTTTCTCTTGTCTTTTATGCTTGTTTATGTTCAGTTGTGCAGAGTCCCAGTCTGTCCCTCTTTACCTGGATGTTGACACCTCTACTTTCTACACAGATCTCAGTCTGGCCCAGGTAGGAGCTCAAACTGAAACAAACCACAGATACCTAACATGATAAAATCTGTCATTACGCTATTGGCAGACAATAAATGTGACACGTGTAATGAGAAAATGGGAAAAATATCAGTGATGTTATCGCTGAAGACAAAAATGCAGATGATTTAATTATTCAGGATAAAAGGAGAAATTTATCCTGGGCCTAAAAGTACATGATATCAAAAATACATAAATAAAAAAAATCTGATTGGTAGTGAGTGTCCAGGTTTTGACCTAGTTTTTTTTTAGGGAATGCTAGATTAAACAGCTGGAGGTCTCTGAAACAAACGGATGTTTAGTTCATTGATTTAAAATTAAAATATTCACATAGTGCCTCGCAAAACTGTTTATACCCAACAGACTTTAAATTTTTGTGAAGTTGTAACCCCTAACTTCAATGTATTTTTATTGCAATTTTATGTGATAGACCAACAAAAGGTAGCACATAATTGTGATTTTGAAGAAAAAGTATATATGGTTTTTAATATTTTTAATAAATGGAACCAAATTTCATCTTTCTGTCCAACATGCATAAGTCTACATAGAGCAGAAAACTACCCTGCACAAAAAAAAGAAAATTTTCTGCTGACTTGCAGTGAAAGGTGGTTCCAGTACACGCTGGGGGGCTGAATGTTAATTAACGCCACACTTTTAAGATTTTTATTTGTAAAAAAAAATAATTTTTCTTCCCAACTCACAATCATGCACTACTCTGTGTTGGTCTATCACATGAAGTCCCATCCTTTGAATAGCATATTAAATACCAAAAATAACCCTGTTTGATAGACACATAATGTAGGATTTTAAGCTGAGTGAGTGATTCCCAATTTTCAGGTTTGTTTTTAGGCCTGTCGTCGTTGACTGTAAGTCTCTGTTTGCATCTTCAGGCGTCTCTGTGGTTTGTGACGGCACTGTGGCTGGTTCAGTCCATCCTGGCCTTCCTGCGGCTCTACCACTCCCACAGACAGCACATCACGGGGCCTTGGCTGCACCGAGACAAGGAGCTGCTGCTGGGACACAGTCCCCCCGACAGCGGCTCCCCGACCCCTCCTCTTCCCCCTGCAACTCCAACTGTCTGCGTCTAACAGGGAGGGAGTGAGGGAGTGACGCAGCTCCTCGTATTTATCTCCACCGTTTTAAACCTCATTCTGTTCATTATGACCTTTCATAATGTCCACTCTGCACGTCTTACTGTTTATATGCCTCATCTTATTCAGCAGAGCCTGACCCCTAAATTATACTGATTGATTATCAGTGGAGAAGCATCGAGAAACTGCAGAAGAGAGATGCCAAAGATAGTTTGTCATCGCTATAACCTTCATTTTTCTGAGATAGATCTAAACAAGATTCAGAAATATACAATAAAGCATGGGATTTATGTAGTTTAAAGGGAACTGTGACTTACGAGGAAAACCTAAATGCTAATAATTGATCATTTAATTCAAAAAAAGATTTGGACTATTTTACTCATTAAAAATTCAGGTGATTTACTGCCAGCTTTATTTAGGTTTTGCATTTTAATACGGTTTTGATTTATCTAACATTCATACGGAGATGAAGTTATCAAAAATATTTGATATTTTGTAGTAAGACTTGCAGTTTATTTCAGGAAAACTATGTGCAGCTACATATTTTTTCAAGTTTTTTTTTTTTTTTTCTAACCTGGTAACCTAAGTGGCTACAAGCTCAATGATCTTTTTGATAAATTAGGTAAATTTATCAAAATTTGAGCATGTTTTCTTTTCCAGGTCTAATATGTACAGTGATCCTCGAACATCAACACACCTCTGATACAAACCCAGGTTTTTGAGATTTATAAAAAGGCTACGATAAATCATTTACAAACTGTTTTCAAAAAACAGTCATTATTTTGTTAAATTTAACTGAAAAAAAGCATTCGATCTTCTTCAGTAGGAGTGAGTCAGCACCCCACTGGGCAATATTTGCCTCCTCAGCTTGGCAAAACCTCTCCAAATCTATCAGATTGTGAGATTTTCTGTCAGATTTAGTTCTTTACTTTGACTAGGGCAGTCCAAAACTTTGACCTACCTTTCATGAAGTCGTTCTTTTGTTGATTTGGCTTAGAAAAATCAAATCCCTCTTCACTTTCTGCTTTCTAGCAGACTCCGAAAGGGTTTTGGTTCAAAATTAATCGACGTTTGGAGCAATTCATGATTCGTGGACAAAAAAAAAAAAAAAAAAAAAAAAAAAAATCTAGTTCCATCTGAAGAAAAGTAACCCAACATCATGATGCTGCCAGCACCATGTATCACAATGGGTATGGTGTTCGTTTTAGTAATTTCCAATGTTGCTTTTGTATCAAACATTTTTTTTATTGTGCCCCAAAGTTCGAGTTTGGTTTCATGTGACCCTAACTCCTTCCCCCTCAAGGTTTAGGGATATTTTTTTCATTTCCTGTATGTTTTATTTGAAATACAAGGCTTCTGTCTTGCAGCCCTACTTCTTAATCGAGGCATGTTCAGAACATAGAACATTGTTGTCAAATGTAGAGCACAATGAATGCTTGATAGAGATTCCCACTTACCTTTCAGTGCTGCTGTCAGCCTCTTGGCTCCAGTTTATGTAATGCTACTGTGTCCCTTAGTTTCTCTAACAGTTGCCATCTGTCTGAACTGTGCAAAGATATATATTTATATAGAGCTGTAGATCTTTTTTCTCGCTTCACCTGCCTGCTTGAGCCATCGCATGATAAGATATTTTTGATCCTCTGTAACATCTTTGCAAAAATAGTGCTTAGCTAAAGAATAAATAATCACCTGGCATTTTAACTGGGGTGTGTATAGTTCGGAGAGTCACTCTGTGTACAGGAGATGAGCTCAAAGACGGCAAAAACAAAAGGGAGTTCTAGTCTAATGTTGAAACACTGTGACATAAATTTGAGCCAAACAACAACAAAGTCTTCATAAATTTCATAAATCAGAAACATTATAATAGTCCAGTGATATAATGACCAGTATTATTCAGAACACGCTTTTGTTATTTTACTATGCTTTATACTTTATTTATTTGTTAATGGCAATGCTTCATGATGTTTTTTAAATCCGTTTGGTTGATGTATATTTAAAAAGCATGGTTGTTTACATTTCTCCTGGAGTCCAACATTCTGCACAGTTGTGTCCTCATCAGGGATGAAAAGTTTGTTCTGTTTCATTCAGATGAAACACTGAGATGCTTTTTTTTTTTTTTTTTTGTGAGAAAGAGCTACATGTTTAAGATAAAGGGATCACTGTGTGAGCCTGACCTGAATGTTCTGTGTTGTGCACACCGCTGAGTCTCTGCTCCTGTGACGACTTTTACGATGGTGCTGTTTGTGTGGACGGAGCTGCTCTCACAATCTTCCCCAACAATCTGTTTGGGTTTTTAACTACCTTGCTGATCTGTGCAGAGAATGACGATGAAAAGGAAAAAATCTGCTGACTTTTCTGAGGTTTTCTGTTTAAATGACTCAAAGTTGTTGCTTTTTGTGGTTGACCAGAGCAGCTGTAATGAAACATAAACAGTGGAGCTAGAAGTCTGAAGTAAAGAGAGATCAGCTGGTGTTGCCACTTGAGACTATTTATAAAGCGGATTTTGTATTGGAACTGACTGTAGTTCTGCTGTTTGTTCTCATTCGTCTTCATGTTTTTGCATTTGTCCTGTATTTAAATAAAATATCTGCTCTTATGTTGTACCTTCCTTTTGTATGTTGATGCACATCCAAAAAGCACATCCTGTGATAAAATGACAATTTGACGAGTGTATTGCATTGATGGCTACTTTAAACTACATTAATGTACATAAATAAAGTGTCATAATCTGAAGGATCCTTCACTTATCCAAGGAATGACTTAATCACACATTTAAACTCTTTCAGGTCTCTTCATTGTGTGCTCCACCTGTGTCCATTAGACACAAAAAAATGCTGGTTAGAAGATTGCCATAGAAATATTATGTATCAACACATTGATACACACACACCTTGCTCTAAGTGTTTTGTTTCTTTTCCCCATTCCATATATGCAAATTGGTAGATTTACAAAACAGGAAAAATCATCTTTGCATAACAATGAAATATAACATTCTGAAGGGATTTCACACAATACACTAAAAGAAAAACTAATTGCAATAGTGATGTTTAAAAAAAAAAAAAAAAAAATACTCTTTTTAGAAAAAAACATAAAACATTACCGAGCCAAATTTGTATCAGCCAAAGTACTGCAAACTAAAATGAAAAAATAAATAAAAGAAAATAAATGTCAAGAAGCCCAGGATGATTGAAGAAGTGAAAAGCTTCTGGATATTCATCAAAATGAAGATTTATTTAATCAAATTCATTTATTTATTAATTCATGTAATTAATTAATTAGACTAAAGTCTGTTTCTTAATGATTTATTGAAGAGAAACACAAAAAAGATAAAACACACATTAACACTACTCTACATGATAACAACGAGGACAGTTTTCTGAAAAAGAAATGAATCTTGATAAACGACTCGTCAAACCTGGACTAGATTGTTCTATTTACACTAATAGTAGAATTATTCAAATCCAGTTTGAGATTTCTGAAACCTTTATTTGATTTGTGAAAGTTCAATAAAAGTCGATCTCAGTGCTTTTTTTTTTTTTTTTTTTTTTTGCATCTGGACCACAATGGAACGGCTCCAGCTAAGAAACTAAAATATTTAGACTCTTCAGACCCAGACTAGATTATTCTGCACTTATTGCAGAATAATTATAACCCAGTTTGTGATTTTTAAAACCTTGAACAATATTTTTTTTATGCTATGCTTGCTCCTTGTAAGTTGTTCACAAAATATTAGCAAAATGGACATTTCAATACATAACACTACATTTTACCATATCTTAAATGAATTAAAAATTATATGTTTATGGATTTGGTCGATATTGCCATATCTGTAAAATTCATAGTGGGCTTATGAAATACAAAAACCTTTGTACTTCTGGGCTATTATACAGGCTCAATGGGTGACTTTTATCTGGATTTTTACATTGCTTCTGTATTGAAATATGAGTAATTCATAAATATCTAGGGCTACAGTGCTGAAGCCTGAGGAAAAACATGCCAATACCCAGGAGTACAACCAGATTCATGGTTGTGACCATGTCCCATTGTTACTTCAAGTCCATTTTTATAAGACAGAAAAAGTCTTAATGTGTGTAAGGACTAGAGGGGGGATCACACTTCTCAGTCTCCCTGGGAAAGATTACTCTGGGGTCCTGGAGAGGAGTCTCTGACTGATTGTCAAACCTTGAATCTCGGAGTAGCAATGTGGTTTTCACCCAGGCCATGGAACAGTAGACCAGATCTCTCTAGTCTACATGGGTTTTGTGGCAGAAGAGAACAGTTTCCCTCAAAGTATTTTTATGGGGGTGCAGGGGGGTATCTGGGTGACTTAAGGACTATCCAATCCTTGTAAGTCCAAAGCATAAGATGTGTCCAGTGGCCATTTACTTTATGTGCTTCGGTTGGCTTCTTGAGGCCATGACCTCCAGTGTGTGAAAAGCAAACAAACAAAAAGAAAATAATAACTCATATTTCTGAATAACATTCTGCCCTCCATGCAGAATCATAGGCAGGATTTGGAATAAAAAGGTTGTTTAAATGAGAATTTAGTTGTTAGTATCTGATAGTTGACAGTGTCACAACCAATCAGACATCAGGGTCTCCCTAATCCTGCCCACTGAGTTTGATGGGTGAAGTTGACAGTTTAAATTAATTATGATGTGCTTCAGAACAATAACTTGAAATAATTTATTAAATCATGAAACAATTATATCCAGTTTTTCTAAATTAAATCAAAACATTTATTTGAGGCACATATAATTAATTCTATATTTAAGAAACTATTTCTGTATTCCCAGTTTCAATAAATTAATGACATTTAACTAACTGTTTCATAAGTCATTTATTTATTGTAATTTGGCACTCTTCACTCTCCATACACTCCCACAAATTAGGAATCCTAGTGTTTCAGCAATGATTAAATTAAAAAACTTGCCTAAAGAAGAACCACTCTTGAGTTAGAAGGTACGTAAATATTCAACATTACCATCGAACCATTTAATTTACCTCTCACCAACACCCACAAAAGTTGGGTAGGAATAGGTTTTTTTGTTTGTTTTCTTGCTGGGTTGCAGTCACGTGATCCGGATGACGCGCGAAATTCAGATGGGGGGGCAGGAAGTGATTTGCTCCGGTTCAAAGAACAGCGAAATGGATGACAGCGAGTACGCTAATGACTTTTTAAATATGCTGGCACAGACGAGATATTGTGAAAAAATACACGTACATCTAGGGTATGACCCATATAGTCTTAATAAAGAAGTCTTGTCATACAATCTGTAGCATTTACCCGACGTGGAGGCGATTGATATAAACTATCTGATGCCTCGTTTTATACGACGGGCCAGATGAAAGCTTTCAAAAGCCTCAAAGCCGACAATTATTTTGTTTCAGGTTGGGTCAACCATCTAGGATCCAAAGAAGCTTTAAATGGCTGTCGCTTGTTTCTGCCCAAATGAGTAGTGTTATTTTAAGTAATTAGCCCATATAAGATAATAATGCTAATGCTAAGGAGTTAACCCCTGTTATTTCTACGTGCTTGAATCTTGATGTAAGTAATTTATTTAGTCTCTGTAAACCCAAATCCGTGATGGAGTTGTATGTATATGCTAATGTTGAGTCATACCGCATTTCTCCAATGTAGGTCAGCCATTCGCAGAGATCTACAGAAACCCCATTAAAAACATTGTTTGTCGAAGTAATTGTCCAATAAAGTATCTGAAAATACGATTTAATAAACGATACCATCAATACCTGTTAGAAAGTGGTCGCTGCAAACTCCTGCATTGTCCGTTTCTGCACCTCCTGTTTTTAGCCTTATATCCGTTTAACCCTCTTCTATTGTCTGTTTTGTTTAAGTTTCTTAAAATTAACTCCCTTGTGACACACTGCTTTCGAAACACGAGAAAAACGTTTATCTTTCGCCCGATTTAGAGCGATTGCAACAACCGTACACGGCACAGAAATTAGGCATTTTGACGCTGAATCAACTAAATGAATTGGGATTGCGTATTAATGCATTTACTTCCTGTCCTTCATCTGCATTTCGTGACGTCGACACTACGTCACATGAAACCCAACAATTAAGACAACTACATTTATTAAGAGACTACGAATAATTTATAAGAACCTTGACGTTGTATCGATATTGTAATGTCATAACCCTGAAAACAGCTAAGTAAACCATAGGGGGCGGTAATGCGACTTGAAAGTGGGCAACCTCCCGCCAATGAACTCCAAAACGAAGAGGAAGAAGGGGGGGGGGAGAACAACAATAATGTTTTGAATCAGACTCTTATTTATCGTTCTGTTAAGTCTTATTTCCTAAAAGCCCACAGCCTGTTTTATCTTGATGTCTTAAGAATGAAGCTAACGGACATTAAGAAGTTAAAGGTGGCCGAACTGCGGTCCAAACTAGCTGAACTGGGTTTGGACAGCAGAGGACTGAAGGCTGAACTGGTGGACAGACTGTGGTCTGCCTCACAGTCAGGACAGAGTCCAGAACATGTAGAACTGCTGGAGGACAGCTCATCGACACCGTCTGGACCAACGGAACCAGCTGAGGTTCAGGTTCGGACCGAGTCCTCATCACCGCCGGTGGTCGACTGTGTCGTTGCGCTGTGTGAAGTAGACCGGGGTAGAGAGTACACAGACACCGCCACACAGACTGAGCCAGAACCCGGTCCACCAGCGGTACCACCGGGCTCTCAGTGCCTCTTAGGGGATGAGACTGTCTGCCAGGCTGAGGGAGAGGGAAGGCAGCTGGGACATTCAGGTGGTCCTCTCTCTGAGGGGAAAGGAAGAGCTTTCTACGAGTTCAAGGAGGAGATACGATACAAAAGGTAGATCATTAGCACAGTGAAGAGAAAATCTGCAAACCTCTGTTAGGTATGGAGGGTAAAAAGGGACAAAATTAAATAAAGTACATCATTAAGTCCGTTAGGATCCAACGTTTTTGTGATTTAAATAAATGAGGCCAGAATAAATAAATACATAACTTTTTCTATATTTAATGCGATTTATAAACAGTTTAACTCAATTAGAAAACATTATGAAATCCTTCATAATGTTTTTTTCTGTACCTTCTTATAACTGCTGGATGTGGCTGTGTTCAGTTCAAACCACAACATTCAAACTGATGTTAATGAATCATTTAAAGTGCTTCTGAGTAACAGGGTTCGTTCACACTTTGGAAAAGAGAGACTTGAGTTTCTAAACTGCATTCCTTATTTTCAGTTGTTGAAAAATATAAATTGACATTTCTAATGAATAAAAAGTTCTTTTTCACTTATTTGCCTCTTATTTTTGATTTGCCACATCATAATTTAGGTTTTGTCAAATCATTTTTGATTTTGAGTTCGCAAAAGAAAACACAAATGCGCATTCATTCAAAAATTGTGCCTAAAAACTGTGGTTTAAAGAATCTGTATTGTGTACAAATGCTCCAGTCCAGATTTGAGAAGTCCTTTTATTCTAGATTTTAGATGGCACTGAACATAACTGGTCCAGATGCCAAGAAGACCAAAGTTGGCTTTTATAGCGCTTTCAAATTGGAAGCCAAATTCAATGTTGTATTGTTTCATAAAGGTCATGGTGAAGGAAGGAAAATTGTGAACGTTTCCAGCTACCGGTCAGTTTTGGCACAAAACCTTAAAGCTTTTGACAGAAAGCTGAATATGAAGACGAACTTCATCATTAAGCTCAACAACATTTGGAACATCTCATCCAGAGGCCAGAGCTTCACAATCTGACAGCTTTGGGGCATCTTTGCAAAGAACAGAGAGCAAATATTGAAAGGCCAAGCTGTCCCATCCTGATAGACTGAGTGCCGTAGAAAAGTAGAAGGATGCTTCTTCATCAGTGTGTTCGTTTAAGGGTGTGCACACATTGTTTTAACTTGTTGATGGATTTTCATTTTTCTGTTTTGAGTTGTACAGGTTATGGGTTGCATTAAAGGTTCAGAAAGTTCAGGAATCACAGTTCTCTTGCTTGCTTTTAAGCACCCTCTGGTTCTTTTTATAACCAAGTCGAGTTCCCAGTGCTGGTTGGACTCTACCGGGTCTGGCCCCTGGAGTGCGTTTTATTTTAAGGGACTACTGGAGTAAAATACGATTGAAAATGAATTACAGTCGTGTCCCTTTTGCTTGAATTAATGTTTTAGTTCACCATCCATATTTGTCTAATTATAACGCTTAGAAAAATAAATCTGAGGAGTTTTTTTTTGTTTGTTTGTTTTTTTGAAGCCAAGCGAGTCTGTATGAGGGACAGGTGAGATTTTATCCACATCTGCACATTTGACAGGATGGTTTACTGATCAGGTTTTACTCAGTTCTTGTCACACAACATGTTTTTAACAGAGTGACTGTGTCTCTCCAGATCCAAATCACCACAACCCCCACAGGACAAATACGAGGAAGAGGAGAGGGATGAAGAGGAAGTTAGATTAGATCCATGTGAGTTCAGAGTTCAGTCAGTTTCCTATTCTAGAATGCTTTTAGAAGCATCGCTGATATTTTGTTGTTTTCATAGATGGCCGTCACCTCCACTTTGAAGTGGGCTCTGATGGATCCTGTGGGCAGCCGCGGTTCTGGGATCGGTTCCCCTTGCTGTGGTCCGGCTGCAGGCTCACCCACGGGGTGCGGCAGGGCAGGGTGGGGTTTGAGGTTCGACTGGAGAGGAGGTTGTTGACTGTTGAATTGGAAAACCAAGGGGTCGGGGATCCGTACGGACTGAGAGTGGGCTGGTCCGTGGGCGACTCCTCTCTGCTGCTTGGTAAGGATTCGGTCACTCTTATCTGAATGTGTTTTTCTGATTGTCGACGGACCTTCAGCTGGAACCTGATGTGTTTCATATCAGGGGAGGACGATCTCTCTTTTGCTTATGATGGACGCGGTAAAAAAGTTTCTGGTGGAAACGTAGAGGATTACGGTGAGCCTCTCTCTGAGGGGGACATCATTGGCTGTTATGCTGTGAGTTGTCTTTCTTTATATTATCTAGATGGAGTGGTGCTGGGATTGTTTTTCTCTGTTTTTTTTTATTCTGTTTATGTCCTGTTTGTGCCTCCACAACCACAGGCTTTTTCTACAGATGGCGCTGTTCAGCTGTTTTTCCATAAGAACAGTCGTTTCCTGGGCGGGGCTTTCTCCCTGAGTGCCTCTCTGCTGCGAGGTCGAGTCTTGATTCCTCATGTTCTCTGTAAGAACTGTTCAGTCCGATTCCTTCTGGACCCCATTACCCCTCAGTGGTACCCTGGACCGCTGGGATTTACGCCGCTGACAGCGCTCCCTGCTGGTCAGAGAGTGCGCGCCACATCAGCGCCTTCCTCCAGAGCGCAGTGTGAGGTTAGATTTTGGACCTTGACGGCATATTTGTACACTGTGTGCTTAACAGAATGAGGAAAGTGGGCAAGTGGAGGCCAAAGGAAGAAGTTACAGGCCTGCAAAACCATCTGCAGCTGATGATCAGTGTCTAATCCAGCAGAGATATGACACAGACAGGGATCCATCCTGCATAGTCTAAAAATCTGAACAAGTGTGGGATTTACAAGTCTTGAGGAGTTGGAGAAAATAATACTTTAAAACAATAATAATGAACTTTTTACACTGATGTACATTCAGGTGACAGCAGTTATTGTTGAAGTGCTACAACACATCTAAAGTTTTTCTCACAGTCATTATTATTATTTGGGTGCTTCTGTGGCGCAGGGGTAGAGCACGCCACCCGTATGCTAGCTGTCACAGGTTCAAGTCTTGACCTTTGCCAAATGTCTTCATAACCCCTTTTCAGTCACTACACTATCAAATAAAGGCCACTGGAGCCACAAAAGTCCTTGAAAAAAGAAAAGTCATAAATATTTTTGGTTTTTGAATTACTAACAAAATACTCACAGTTATGGAAAAAAAATCAAAACAGGACCATTTCACTGCTTTTCTGACCCCTTTTAGGTCAAAAATCTAAGCTGGTTTGAATTGTGAAATTTGAGTCTAGAAAAGTGTGAAAATTTGTATTAATTTGCATGGAAGCTCAGAAATGCATCATTCTCCTTTTCTAACCGTCTAAGCAGTACTGTGGATCTTTCCCTAAATTTAGGAGCTTTTATATGCCTGAAATATTGATAGATCAGCATTAAGTGACAAATAAATAACATTCTAATTAATGATCAGGCTCTGGATAAAAACTGCATCAAAAAGCTGCCAAATTTTAACAAAAAAACGGTGCAAGAACTTCTTAAATCCTGGAAGATTTTTATTAAAGACCCTTTTAAAAGATGACAAGAAGCTTTGGCTGCTCGGAAGCAAATATATAAAAGTGACTCAAGACTTTTGCACAGTATTTTTAAGTTGGTATATGTGTGTTAAGCAATTTATTAAAAAGAAAGCAGCGGGTTTGTGTCTTGCTTCACAGATACTGCTGTTTAAATTCGCAGGTGAAGATTCTTTATGACCAGTCAAACATCTGCATGGGTCAAGGTGGAACCAGTTTAACACAACTGAAACTGGAATATTTAATTATAAAGCAGTTAAAGGTTTTATCGTCCAGCATGTTGAGACCATTCCTGTCCTAAAAAAATGGATTTTCAGTTTTCATCTCTCCATCCCTGCAGGTGGTGATGATGGTGGGTCTTCCTGGCTCTGGGAAGAGCTTGTGGGCTCAGACTCTCATGAAGCAGCATCCAGAAAAGAAGTACAGACTGCTGGGAACAGAGGACCTGCTCGCTTGTATGCTTGTCAGTGAAAACCCCAGCTTCTCTTACATTTAACATCTTTTAGAGCTTTGATCTATTTCGGAGCAGCTAATCCTCATGACCTGTGTGTGTTTGTGCAGAGTGGCGGTCAGAGAGACAGCAGGCTGCACCAGGCCTCCCAGTGTCTAACTGATCTGATCAAAGTCGCTGCAGAGACGCCTAGAAATTACATCCTTGACCAGGTAACTGAGCTTCACCCGAAAATTAAGAGCTCACTGGTCGTCTGAGTGGATAATTTAACGCAACTTTATTCCGTATTTTCCCAGTGCAACGTCCTCTTCTCTGCACGTCGGTACAAGCTGCAGCTGTTTGCAGGCTTCAGGCGGAAGGTGGTGGTGGTCTTCCCTGCGGCCGACGAGTGGAAAAGACGGCTGTCGCAGCGTCGAACGAGCGACTGCGAGCACATCCCCGAGACCGCTCTGCTAAAACTCCAAGGTTTGACTTATTTACTTATTACTGGAAAAAAGGGTTCCAACTTCAGCTGCACGTAAGGATGGGCTTTTATTGTCTTTATGTGATCTTTACGTGCCTGCTCAGACACAGCATAGATGTTGTGTTTCTTTGCTTGGCTTCAGTGAGCTGCAGTCTTCCAGAGCCACAGCCCGACCTGATGGAGGAGTTAAAGTACACAGAGCTGCCGCGGGAGCAGGCACAAATCCTCCTGATGCAGTACAAAGAGGAGGCTCACAGACTGCTGCCCCCTGTCATCAAACCAGAGAAGAAACCCAGATGGAGCAAGAAACGACGTCACTTTTTCGGTCCTCCACCATCAAACAGGATGCAGTGGACAGCAGTTCATGGTTGGCATGAGATGAGATGAATATTTTGTTTTATTTGGACATATTGGTGCAAACTGTTGGTTGATGTTGTTTTTGTTTGTCTTTAAAGGTTGGTACGACCCAAGAAGTAACATGCAGCCTTGGAGCCAGCAACCAGAGGCCAGACCTGTGAGGGGTTTTTCTTATCAGTTATTTGTTCAGCAGCAGCGTAATTTAGTCCAAATCCCTTTCTGCTGCAACAGATAATTTCACTTCATTTTATATTTTTTATTTAATGTTTAAAAGCCAAACCAGTCCTAAGTTGATAGCTTTCCATGAAGATGTTTATTAGCTGTATGAGAATAGATTTGTGTATTTAAGTCGAAAACATTGAACATATAGTTAAAAATACATGAATTTTAACTATAATTTTTAATTTGTATATTCACCCCATAATCATTAAAACTGTACAAAGTTTGAGATTAAAATATAAAACTTAAAGTAATACGGTTTGTTAAGGTACCCTAAAAATAAAGCTGTGATTGGATTTTTTCGTTACTCAAAGTTTTACTTATTAAGGTTATAAAATTTAGAATGTAGCTAATTTTAAAGATAAATTTGACTTGTTTTCATAAACAAACTTACTGCCTGGTAAAAGGGCAATATTTTTTTGATCACATTAATTTCAAATGATTAACACCTTAACTTAGTCAGTTTATTTGAAGGCAGGAAAGATGAGGTAATCTGGCCCTCTAGCACATGAGCTGATACAAATGGATAATTTTTGTATCTTATGATGAGATTTTCTATGACAGATTTCTATATTTTAAATGGAAAATGTTAAAAACAATATAGTGTTTTTCTTTTTTCAGGCATGTTTTCTTTGCTTTCATTTTAATATCATAGTAAGTTGGGTCAGAAACATCCAGGAACTCTTTACTCTAAAACAAACTTGGACACACCCATTCCTTAAACTTGGTTTAATACAGGAAGTGCTTTAATGAAGAAAGTTCTCCTTTTTGTTGCTGGAAATAGACTGTAAACAGTTTCTATACAAACAAAATACGTTCAACTCAAAAAGTTAGGAAACTGTACACCTTTTCTTTCATTAAGGTAAACGTCTGAGATCCTACAATAATACTGGTTTCTTTCTTCTTTGCTTCCTTTAAAATGCTGCATGTTTATTAATTGCTGTGCTGGTAAAAATTCACAATAAAAATATTTTTTGAGAAAACAAGTTATGACCCTACTCTTAACTAGCACCACTGCTCTACGTCATTTTATCTTTGTTGTGATTAAAACCCAGCAATGTCACCTCCGCTCCTAATAGAATAATAAAATGACAAGATACAGCAGAAAGGCTGGAAAACCCTGAATACTGATAGTTTTAGTTGCAGCAGCTCAAAGACTCGTAAAAACCGGTAAAAAGCTGGTTCCTCAGGTTTCATTAACCAACACTGTCCTTTCTTTTCCTGGTCATTTCAGTGGAATCTGCCCTGTCAGCAGCAGAACTACGACTACAGCAGAAGTTTTGGTTTCAGCGGCTACCAGAGTAACTCCTGAGGAAACGTGGAGCCAAAAGAACGAGGCAGCTGCCTCTGCGGACTGGGATGTTTCTGATGTCAGTCGCTGTGAAGAACAAATGCCGACTACAGCGCCGTGCAGAAGTCATGAGGCGTCCCTCATCTGAAATTAGAAACACTCTTTCTTGTAACCTCTTATGTGTTTGTTCTCTGTAGCCTCCCTTTTTCACTCCACGATGTGCAGTTCTTGGTGGAAATGCGTTGATAAGCAGAGTCAGATCCAGATAAGATCACATAATTTTGCTTATATTTGCAGCACTAAATGCATTTGCATATGAGGCAGCTATTCAGAGTTTCAGCAGGGTCTTACATTTAATGATCTAATGAGCAAAGTCTTACATTTTCAATATTAGTTCTTTAAACACATTTGGTTATCTCTTGAATTTGTACATTAATTTTTCTTGTCATTCATTAGTTTTGCGGTTTTTAGTTCTGGCCGAGGGATCTGCGAGAGAGTAAGCTGTGACAGACCCCCAAACCCCATGACGCAGGGGAGCAATAGGCGCTGCCAAAAGGAGTTTATCTCCAAGCCAAAATCTATTTATTCTTGTTATACCTGCCAGCCTCCTTCTTCGTCATGGGAGAGGTGTGACTCAAAAACACAGCGTCCATAGTTGCATTATCTCTATCATCAGGAACATTTAAACAGTTTTAGTATATGCTGGTGGTCCTGGTGAAGAAGCACTTGAGACAGACACCACAGGTCGAAAACAAACTTCACCTGTTGGGTAAGGTGTTTTTTACAGTAGATGTAGGTCTTAATTTTAAATCTTAGTGGTTTTAAATTTAACTTTCTGGAACATGTGCAAGAGAAATGCCTGACAGACATTTGCTGCATGTTACAGAGGTGAATGCTTTTGAATTATAGGCCACGCCCCTTTTGTGACACAATCCTCGGTGCAAGTTCTGATAGCGCAACGATCTCGCCAGGTCAACTTATATAGTGTGAAAGATCTAAGGTAAAAAATCTTAAACTTAAGGAATGAACCAGTGTCTGCCCTTGCTGAGCAAAACACTCATTTTGAGCTCCATCTTGTGGCACAATTTGTTCCTTTTTTCTTGGTTGAATAAGAAAAAATCCAAAGGCATTAAATAGTGTTTTAGCATTCTCAGAGATATTTGTGAGGTGATCACCTGAAGCATGTTCCATCGCTCAGACCCTGCATCAGGTCATTGTTCGTTTTCTTTCCAGCTTCCGAAACTGTTTTTCTTTTGAATAGTTTTTTTTTTCCAGGTTGACACTTTTGTCCTCCAGTTGTCCAATTTACTGAATTTCTAACCTACTGCAGCCATGTATAGGGACTGTGACAAAAAAAAAAAAAAAAAAGCACCCAGAGTCCAAAGAAAACTTGATCCAGACCACCTTAAAAGGTTACAAGAAAATGTGGCTTATTGGAGGAAAAGTCAAAAGAAACGAGTTGGTTTAAAACTTTTGCACGGTGCTTGTGATAAATCTCGCAAGCTGCTTTGTACAATCAAAGATAGTTGGGGTTTTTCCAAAAAATAAAAACTTTGTATAAGATTTTTCTTAAAAATATTTTAATAATTTTAACCGTCGTATTTTACAAAGTACAGAGTTTTGGCACCGCTGCTTGTCTCTGAGTGCTAGAGGTGAATAAATCTGACTGCTGAACTTCGTCGTCATCTTTCCTCTCGGTTTTGTTTGGCTGGATCTCCTGGTTCCACCATCTGATAAAGCAGCATGGCTCCTTTCGCTGAGGGACACATCTCCGACCACAGGGGGCTGCTTCTGTTCAGCTGCTTCACCTCCTGCAACACAGGAAACACGCGATAGAAACAACTTCTGCAATCTGCTCCTTCCGATGCATCTTCCACTCGCTGCCGAAGCAGGAAATCACGCCTCCGACTCCGGAGCTGAACTGACCGTTGTGCTGAGGAAGACGACGTCCGTGGACTCGTTGGCCTCTGCGCCGCCTTTCCAGTACAGCTTTCTGACTTCATCAGAAGACAGAGAGCAGCTGAAGACACAGAGGTAGAAGAGACTTAAAGTTACCAAATGTTTCAGATACCAGCTGACGTCTCACATCACAGAAAACATCCCCTCTTAGACCTGTTTTGTTTCAATTTATTTAGCTTTAAAATTGTCAAAAATTAAAGCGCAAAGAGTAATTTCTCCGGCTTCTTTCAGTTTTTCCAATATTGTGTTTAAAAGGCAAAGCAAAGTCAAACGCTGAAAAAGAGACGTTTGTCTGCAGTTTATAGCTCTTATAAACCAGATTAAGCAAGATTGTGTGATAATAAACAAATGATGAGGTTCACTTAAAGTCATAGAAGTATTGTATTGATTCAGACTATTTTCCAGCTAAAGAGTAAGTCTTGCAATCACCAGCGATTATTTCTGCAGACTCGATATTTTGTTCCTCTACATGGTGCGTGTTTAAAACGGGGGGAGATTTCTCTAATTTTATCAAGTATAACAAGGAAGAAATATGCCAAGCGTTTCAGTTTAAAAACAAATTAAATACAAAGCAGGTATCCTGATGAAATGATGAACTTTGTAAGACTACAGGTTTTATATAGTTGGTTTTACGCTTCCAAGTAGCGTTTTATGGTTTAACTCCAGCTTTATACAGAAACCAGAACTGCAGTTTGTCTTTGATTTTTCTTATATTACCTTCTAACCATTTGGTTAGACAGCTGAATTCAAGAAATTAGAATATTATTGAAAAGCTTATTTCAGTAACTCCATCAAAAAGTGAAACACATTATATGGAATAATTACACACAGACTGATGTTTTCAAGCCTTTATTTCTATGAATTATGATCTTACAGCTAATAAAAGTCAATATTTAAGATAAGAATATTACATCAACAAAAAAATCATCTTTAATACAGAAATGTAGGCTTAATAAAAAGTATGTTTAAAATCTACCTAAAGGTTGTTATTATCAAAAGGTACTTTTGATCTGATAAGCAAACCTCATTGGAACACAAACTAATTTATTGAATATGTCGGTATGTGTTATTAACTCTCGGTACAGCCTGCGCTCACAGAGTCAGAACAAAAGTAGGAAAGAGGGCTCATTAAAAATGATATCCCGGTATTAAAAATCAGAACTGGTTAATCTGGAGAAGTTTTAAGTCATTTTAATGGAACAAGAGAAAAGATTCATTTTTTTCTTTGTTCTTTCATGTTCTTCCTGTTGCTGTTTTGATTATGATTTGACTGTCAGCTTTAAGATTTTAATTAGAAGGGCCCTTTTTTTTTTACCTGAATAAATGATGGGTGATAATAATAAAAATAACACCTGATGTAGAACTCTGCGCTCGGCCGTCCAGCGCTGGTGTGGTTCAAAGCGACGCCCATCAGGACAGGAGCTCCGAGGCTTCTCAAAGGAATATTTACCTGCAGACAGAACATTTAAGAAATATTGTCTCAACTGTCTGATTTCCCTTCGGGATTAATAAACTGCTGTTGACCTGAACTGAAAAAAAGGACAATGAAGAGCTACAGCCATGTTGAGAACTGATTTAAAACTGAACTGACCAGATTTAAAGGTTTTTCAGGTCTGGATAATAATAGAAAACAGTACAGAGTCACCGCCCCCCCCCCATTCATCCATCCCTGTCTTCATTCGTCTGTCCATCCATCCATCCATCCATCCTCCATTCCTTTCTCCATCTCTTCATCCATCCACTCATCCCACCACTCCTTTATCCATCCCCCCCTTCCCTCCATCTTTGTCCATCTTTGAAGTCTGATCACTGCAGGAATATCTTCCATCAATTTATTGTGAATGTTTGTGTTTATATTTTTAAAATGATCTAAAAGGCCTGAACAGGGACCGTAGATTGTGTAGGATCTGGTTTTTTTATGTCTCAGAACGGTGAAAGCTGAGTAATCCTAAATAAATAAATAAATAAATAAATAAATAACAGTTGGTGCATAATTTAAGAAAAAACAGCACATATAGCCATTTTGGTTTATTCCTAACATACAAGTTCTGCTGTGGAAACAGTCTCGGTCTGCTCAGAAAATTTCTCGAAATAATAACATCTCTCCTTCCAGTCAGGCTCCTATTTAGGTAACTTGCTTCTGTTTATTTTTCATAATACTGCATCCAATGCTGATGTTCAGACAACCTACTGATCCTTATGAGGCTTTACTCAGTCAGAGGTACGGGAAACAGGAAGTAACAGTGACCCGAGCAGCCAAACCCACCTCGTCCCTGATCTCCGCGCAGACAGAGGAGAACAGCTCCGAGACGACGGCGTCCGGCCTCTGCTGCATCATGACCAGACTGATCTGCTCTTCACCCGCCGCCTCACCCAGACGCTCACACACCGCCTGCAGACAGCAGCAAACGCATGAAGACCAACCACAGACAGAGGATTTAAATTAAACATAGCTTTATCCTTTAAACGTCACCTTTGGCTCTGGGTGGCCGCCGGGAATGTCCAGCAGCCCCCCCGCCTCCGCCACCTTCTGGCTCCTCCTGATGAACACCACCTGACCGTCACGTGTGCACAACACAGCGCCCACACCCAGGGGCTGAGCCAGCAGGGCCAGAGGGTCGCCGAACTCCTCCTGGCCACGCCGACGGAGCTCTGCCACTTCACGCGACCAGTTAGTTCCCAGGTAGTCCTTGTAGCAGGTGAGGCCCAGCCGCAGGGTGAGGAGGGAACCAGGGTGATGCTCAGCTGCAGCGCCCTGAGATTTACTGTGACTACAGGTGGGTGAGGATTGGGACATCTTCTCCTGTGCACTAGCTCCTGTCTGAAATATACAGCCATTAATAATGTCCACACAGTCCTGAGCTGCTACACAGCCCTGCTGCTCTCCACAGTCAGGCCGAAAGCAGTTGAGATGTTCTGGAGAAGCCAAGAAGAAGGAATGTAGCCTGAATTTGGCTCCGTTAAAAAGCCACGGCTCCTTGGAAAGCCTTTCGGTCCACACTTGGTTTATGTGCTGCTCAAGAAGAGGATCTGTCCGCCTGTTGAATCTGAGGGAAGAAGAAGTCAGACTTTACTGTCGTCTGTTAAAGTGTCATTCAGCAGTTCCTCAGGCAGTCTCAGAGGCTTTAGGTTCATAAGATCCAAGTTAAAGTTTTCTTTTATCTGTCAATAACACTGGTTCGTGTTTTTTTAATAAAAAGATAAACTGCTCTAACAAAATTATAATAAAATGTGCACCAATAAAAACAGCTTTTATGTATAAAACATTTATGTAGAACTGCTTTTAAATAATTTTTAAAAAATAGTTTTATAGAAAAGATAAACTACTTTTTTAAAAAAATAAAACACACTTTCATGATGTACTTACACTTGTAAAAGAAATGTAAAAAACTAATCTTATACGAAAACACAGTTTTTTAAATAAAAATCACAGGTTTTACGAAAACATACTTTTGTGAAAAAAAAAACTACTTTTACATCTAAAACAATACTTTTATATCTGGAATAAAAAGCTGTTTATATAAGACTACATTCAAACTAAATCAAATGTATTCAAAAAATTAAACTACATTTATGGAGAAAATTAAACTTAAAATTGAAAAAAAAAAAATTACTTTTTTAAAAAAAAATAAAAACTAATTTTCTATATAAAGTACTTTTATTTAAAAAATATATATATAATAAAAAGGATTCTACTTTTCTATTACAAAAAAACTACTTCAAATAAAATATGACTGATTTATGATCTAAAAACTTCTGACCAGCACCCATTTAAAACAACACAAGAATATTTGGCTGCTCAAAAGAAAATATAAGGAAATAAAACATTATGTTTACAAATCAGAGAAGATCCGAGTACCTGTCAGAAAGCTCCACCTGTACTTGGTTCTCCAGCAGCCCCTTCCAGTGAGCACAGTGCAGCAGAAGAGACACTTCAGGGTCCATCATGTTTTATGTGGATGATCACTGGAGTCCTAACTCCACCCTCTGAACCTGACCTGGCCCTTTAACTGGTCGTTATCACCATATGAAGACAATAACGTTTCGTATCCAGGTAACAAGTGAGGGGCTAAATCTAAAGAAAAAAAAAAAAAAAAAAAAAAAAAAAAAAAAAAAATCACGTAAAACAATTTGAAGGACGTCAGGGAGAATAATATCTGAGCTGTTCCACTCCTCATAAACAAACCGAAACACCAAGAACAAACAAAATTTAGGCACTAAAGCTGGATAAGCATGATATTTACGTTTAATGTTTAATTTTCAAGAGCACTAATAAAATGTGTCAAAATAAGGAAAAGAAATGATTTGGTGCCTTTGTTCACTGAACAGAGTCAAAATATGCATGATTTGGTCATCATGTAGGAGGGGAAGTTGTGTGGACCAGGTTTTTATCAGTGCAACACATCCCACCTAAGACTCTTTTTTATTATTTTTTATTTCATTCTCATTATTGCTCTAAAAACTTCTGTTAATTCTGGATGAGAACCTCTTACATGCAGTTCATATCAATTCTTAACATTTGTCCACGTGACTGTCTCTCCAGACTCTTTTCAATCATATTCATATGAAATCAGTAGAGGAAGAGATGTGTTTAAAATCACTGTATTCTTGCATTGGCAATTATTACGCCAAATCGTTGTACTTCAGAGATTTTTTAAATGCAAAGATATTCTTGCTGAGAATATTGCATCTGAAACAAGAGCTCCTTATATTATCAAGAACTTTTTACGTCAGATGGTTACATGCACTGAAGAGGGGGCTTCAGGATGTCAGAAAACACCTAGCAAACAGGACAAAGGTACCACCAGTGGAGAGCTTGCTCAACCTTGGCAGCATGTAAGTAATAGTACATTTTTACAAGAAGCCATCAAACTATGATCTGCTCCAAAAACTCACAAGACAAGAATGAGTCACCATCAGTCAAGAAAAGCATCAACATTGTAAACTTTTACTGTTTGCATTAAAACAATTTAAAACTCTATTTCCTGCTTAACATACTATAGAAAAATGTTTCTGTAATTCTAAACATAGGTTAGTTGTTTGATAAAAGCTTTTGATAATGACAGTATTATAATCAGTGATCTCTTCATGGTGCTCTTTAACCCGCAGAGCTGCAAGGTGTGGTTCAACGTTGATTCAACTCCTTTTAAATTTTAAATCTATAAAACTTCACGAAACAACGATCTTATGCTGAAGGACACCTAATATAGAAGGTTTAAGACGGTATATTAGAGTTTCAGTTTTCATACATGTTCAACTGTTTTGGTTAAAGCAAACAATTTTATGAATAATCGTCCTAAGCAGCACGAATAACCTAACAGTCATAATCAAACGAAATACTGTCAAATATTGTTACTTAACAAATATATTCTGAAAAGTTGTTTTTAATATCATGGTCTCACCTATTTGGACAGTTCTGTTCCTGCTTCCTTCATCCAGACTGAACTACTTTTAAAAGCACTAGTCGTTTCTTCCTCTTTTCCCCAATCTACGTCAGATGTCAAAAATACGCTCATTACCACCATCCAGTGGTCAACCTGTAAAACTGCAGTTGATTGTGGAACGGGATGCCCATCCTGGAAAAAGTAAGGGGCGTGTTTTTGTTCTGTCTTTCGTCAAGCTGCCCAGAAACAACACACCATTTCTTGTAAATTTCAAAATAAACCCACCCAATTAGGTTATCTAAAAAAAAAATAAAAAAAAAATGAACCAATGTGGTAGTGTATTCAGAAATTGTACCTAAGTAATAATAGCACTACTTAAACATGTTATACAAAAGTAAAAGTAAAAAGTAGTTTTCCAAAAAATTACTCTAGTAAGAGCAAAAAAAAATATTTGTGACTGATCACAACATCTGCTTTGATATTTAAAAATGATGTAATCAGACAGACAAATATCTAAGGTTAAGTGCAAATTCTAATATGCTAAAGTATGAAATAAAGAATATACAAATAAATAAAAATTCAAAATAAGAAATTATGGTGGAAGAAACACTTTTCCAAATTAAAATTTTTTAAACATAAAACCTCTGAACCCAATACTTACAGTAGGTAATTTATATTAGAACTGGTTAAACTACTTTGAGTGATAGTATCTACCTTTTACTGTATATTCCCTTGACCCCCATATGACATAGTAGGCTCAGCAGACAGAAAATAACATTAAAACCACAAAGCTTGTGTACAAACAAGAATACTCACTTTATCATAAAATGTGTGTGTCTGTGTCTAGTGCAAGTTAATTTGTTATATGTTCTTTGATATGAGAAAAGCATAGCAGATACAGTCATGTTGTATGTGGAGCCATGTTAAGTGGAAGTCTATTTCTGTAGTAAGTTTTGAAAAGGAACATCAGTTAATCAAAGTGCTGCACAAAATGGAAAAAGAAAAAATGCAATTACGGAATTAGCAATTAATCAACTGCAGCAAAACAAGATAATGAAATACATCTAAATTAAAGCAAGTGAATAAAAATCTTGTATCTAACTACAGATGAAGTTAGGGATAAAAACAAGTCTTGAAACGGATTTAGATTGATGATAGATTTATACCATTCTGTTTTCAAAGAGAAGACTGATTTTTGGATTAATTATTGAAAACCTCCTGTCACGTTTTTATAAATTTGGATCTATGAATGTCCAAAAACAAATCAGTGGATGAAAGCACTCTGGAAATAATAATAATAATAATAATAATAATAATAATAATAATAATAATAATAATAATAATAATAATAATAATAATAATAATAAAACCCTAACTGTTCAAGGACTGTACCTTTTTGTCACCACTTAAATCAAACATGAAAGTTATAATTTTGAGAGCTGATTTCAGCGCTATCATGAGTTATTATATTTTTAATAAATGGCTTTTTGTGACAAAAAAAAGTTGTGGTATTGTCGACAAATAATTTTGTTCTAGTTTTTATTCTATTTACAGTGCAAGCTGTGATCGTTGGCGAACGGTCTGTTTTATTTTGAAATTAAGTGTCATTTCCGGTCCCATTATGCTAGCAACTTGACATATCGGAAAACTGCAGCCTTACGAAACTGAGCTTCTCTGGTATGTCACCCTTTCTCCTTTTAACTTGTGCGTATATATTCATTACTAATTATATATGACATCTAACAGAGTAATAGGGACAACGATTGATGTTGCTGTGTAACAGCAGCGTTGGAAGACACTTAAAACTAAACCTGGGGTTAGCATTAGCAGCAGAACTAACTGTTCTTCCTGTCAACTCAGTTTGTATTTTAATTGACAGCTGGAATCGTTTCATATTTTCTAGGTCTAGAAACAGTAGTTCAGTAACTTTTACAGTTACTCCTAAAATCGCTTCCTGATACAGTGGTAAGGGTGGCAAGTTGTGGATTTCAGTGGCTGTTTTGTGATTGTTTTCAGCCCATTGTGTGTGTTGTTGTCTGCAGTCATCTGCTGACAGATGTGTTACAGCTGCCCGTCTCAACAGCTTCAATGGAAAAACAGTGAAAGGTAAACACAGATCCCTCACAAGCACCCCACACTGGAAATTAGCTCCGTAAATTCCTGTTATAGATAGATAGATAGATAGATAGATAGATAGATAGATAGATAGATAGATAGATAGATAGAGAGTTTTGTTTTCAGTATTCAGTCTGGAAAGGATTTGATGTCCCACCAAATTGATCCCAAGGCCAAACTGTGCAAAAACCCTGAACTATGATGTTTTGTTTGCCATGCAAACATCCTGTCTCACTAAACACGACATGGCTGCACAATTTAGGGTTGCAAAGTTATGCACAGCAGAATGGCTGAACAAGAAGGGAATCGAGTTGTTGCAATGTCCCACTCAAAGTCCAGACCTCATCCTGCATTGAGAGCTGGTGTGGGAACTTGAGAGAGCTGTGTAGAAACAATTTTTTACAAACCTCAAGGGACCGAAGCAATGCTGTAGAGAAAAATGGGCCAATTTTCCTCTAAAACAATGTGAGAAATTGACAGTTTTACAGAAAACAGCTAGATATTACTGGTTCTGCAAGCTGTGGAATCTTGGGGTTTCTTGTTTTTTTAAGACAATCACAATAAAACTTTAATAACAGGAACAGCCATCCAATGATGCTGTCTCCATTTTCACTGGAATATGTTTAAAACCCTTCAGCTGGATTAAGATGCACAACTTCAGGTTTTGTTGTAGTTTGTTTTAAGTAGGAGGAGGACTGTGATAAAGGCCTTTTTCCCAAGTTCTGTGCATACTGAAGCAACCCTGACAAAAACCCTGTGAGTGGAGGCTGTGGTTGCTTTGTTTATGATACATATAGGAAGTTATTCTGGTTGAAAGCCAATTATCATGGGTTTATGAATAAAAACTTACCAATGTAATAGTCTGCATGTGGTTAGTAAAGGCCAGATAACCAAAAGGCAGAAAGTGCAATGGTGGGTTTACATCCTGTGATGATTCTCAGTGCTCTATGATTAACGGCGTCTAGCAATTGTAAAGAGATACCAAGATGGTTCAAATAAAGTCTCCATCATCAATGCAAGAAACAAAGTGGCTGCAACAAGTTATTTTTTCATGTTAAATGAAAACCATGATTCATTTCTGTAGGACACAAGTTTCAGTCTGAGATTCTTTTATAAGGTGTTTAATATGTGACTTAAAATAAAGATTTATCAATTAAAACACCAAGATATTTAGAATAAGACACCTTATATTTGGATACATTGTGTATTTATTGATTTATCTCTTCGTTAATTGAGAAATCAGTAAATTGTAAACCGCGGCTGATTTTTTTTTATGTCTGTCCTCGCCACAGGTCAAAGTTGAATATTTTTCGTCATGCAGCTGGAAGCTCAGCTGCGACTATGTCAGAGTTGTTTTTGGTGCTGCAAGAGTGGACTGCGGATGCTGTCCCAGAGCTATCCAAAAAGGCAAGTGTATCTACTGTGTGTGTGTGTGTGTGTGTGTGTGTGTGTGTGTGTGTGTGTGTGTGTGTGTGCTGAGCTTGTGTTCTGTGTATTTGTTCAGCTCCGATTGCCATCTTGGTTTTGAGTTATTATCTTTATCCCCACAGAAAAGCTGTGAGCTACTATGACCTGCTGGGAGTCAAATCAGATGCCTCCCTGGACGAAATAAAGAACGCTTTTTTTGACAAATCAAAAAAGGTACTTCACTAACGAAACTTCATTTAATCAGCCACAAGAGGGCGGCATTTTTTAAGAGAAGCTAAGTTTGCTAACTGTTCTCAGACATTCTGTTGTAATTTAAAGGTGAGGCATCTCAGTCTCAAAGTAAAAAGAAAAAGCTGGAATTTTAAATTGTACATCTGAATATTTAAGCATGCCAGTGGAAGCACGGCATCTCTCAACCAGAGTATCTCACATCAGTGACTCTGACTCGCTCGTCCCACAGCTGCACCCGGACAGCGACCCGTCAAACCCGGAGCTGCACAGCCAGTTTGTGAAGCTGAACGAAGCCTACAGAGTGCTGAGCAAAGAGCTGAGCAGGAAGGAGTATGATCTTAAACTCCAGCATCCATACCAAGGGGGGCAGGCCTTCAGATCAACATCGAGTCACACAGTTTACAGAAGGTAAGGCCTCACACTTGACTGGTCGGTGCTCCGCTGCAGCGTTTCTTGGCTGGTGAAGATGTTTAAAAGCCCTCAAAATAAGCCCATCTTTTGCTGCAGTATCTTAATCTCCCCCTGGAAACATTTAGAAAATTCAAAGCTTTTATACATTTATTATGTGGTGAAAACAGACGCTTAGAAACCTTTTAATAAAATCATCAGTGGCACAATCCCTTCAACATAAATCTGAACTGAAGCATTTTTCTACGTCTTCTACCTTGATTTTTTTTTTTTGTAATTTTTCTAATTAATTAAGCTTCTAATTAATAATCTATGATTCACTGTTTCCTAATTGTAAAAAAATAACACACCACAGAGATTCTTTGTAGTTATTACTCAAACCAGGAAAGACAAGAGAACATGCCATTCGAATAAGGCAGCTGAAAAACAGCTCCACTGCACATCAGGAACGCCGCACTGGAGAACATTAACATCCAGTTAAAATACGTTTTATGAGTCACACTGAAGCTCGAGGAGAAAGAGAAGACTACTGGACTTTAGCTGTGTCAGAAACACCGAAGCTCCTGTAGAGCAGATTAACGCGTTGCACTCTAGAAAAATACAGCAAAGAGGGGCATCTTCTGTTCTCCAGCTGTCCATAATAACTTTTAGACACTATTTACAGCATGTGCCAACTAGTTGTTAGGGGTAATAAGAGAAAAAAAGGTATCCTCTGTCCAACCATCACAAACGTAAAGGTGGAGTTTCCTAAACTCTACAGAGATTTTAACTGGAACTGTGTGATTTGTTCAGGTGAGACTAATATTTTGTTCTTT
Source organism: Anableps anableps (assembly GCA_014839685.1). NCBI lineage: Eukaryota > Metazoa > Chordata > Actinopteri > Cyprinodontiformes > Anablepidae > Anableps > Anableps anableps. The sequence continues at coordinate 23,526,971 of CM026074.1, read as the reverse complement.
TTTTAGCAACAGACACTCCAGGTGGGTTTAATGTTAAACAAAAATCACTTCATATTCCCTGTTAATTACAGTGGAAGATCTGTGATGTGGGCCTGTTTTGCTTCCAAAGACCCTAGGAGTCTTGTTAGATCGCAGAGCATCATGAACTCTGATTTTTTTTTTTTTTTTTTTTTTTTTTTTTTTTTTTTTTTTTTTTAAAACAGGACTTTTTAAAAATAAAAATCAGGTGACCTGTACCAGAAAACTGAAAATGTGTCATCTCTCGGGACGGGCTGTATCAACTTGGAATTTAATCATGGTATTTTGTGGCGTTTATTGCAATCAGAATAAAGGTTATGGCAGTTTTAGTGGTCAGAGCCGACAGTGGTTCATTATCAGAAAGGCTTCTGTTGAACACACTAAGTAGGACAACTGCAGCGCTGAACCGCTCACAACAGTTGCATCCCTGCTCATCACTGTTGTACCAGCCTGTGGAGAGTCAAAGATCCCTCTTTCTGTACCTTGTGAAATGTTATAGTAGAAGACTAAGTGATGTCCTATTTGAATAAGGAGGCTGTATAAAGTATTAGCAGCAGGACTTCCAATAATAATTATTCATATATTTAATTTCTTCCCAACACATAGAGGAGTCAAAGATTTCTGGTGTGTGATTATGCTACTGCATCAAAAGCTGAATTTATCATAAGGGTCTTAACACATTTTTGCCAGGGGACCCAATAAATATAGTTATTACTCTATGTTTTTCATCCATTGAGGTCATAACTTCAGATTAGGCAGCTCGTTATAGGCAGTTCCTTTGAAAACTTGAAGGAAAACCGGATGAACCGAGACTCCGTGTAGTTTGTTCTTATAGGTTCCCTTGAGCTTTGTGTGCAAATATAGAAAGTACGCCTGACCTAATAAGCCACAACAGTGATTTCGCACAAGTGCAGTGCTTTCTTTAAAGCCGACAGTAAAGCATCTGTTCTTTTCACATTCTAACATGTAAAAAAGGAGAAAAAAAAACAAACATCAACCTTGTGCAGGTGATTAAAAGAGCTGATGTTCTCTTTGTTAGGAGAGAAAGCAGAAAGTTGTTGAGATTTTTGTGTACTTCAGTGCAGTTAGTCCCCTCTGTTCAGTCTGTTCAGTCTGTTTGTGTGTCTACTGATCATCACCAATCACGATTTATCTGTCTTCTTCTTCCTCCCAGCGCCACCGCTAACGACGACGTTCGTTACTGGGAGCAGTTTCGTCACGCCCAGTCTCCAGAGGCAACCGCAGAGGAGAGGAAGGAGAAGAGGAAGAGGAACTTCAGGCTGGTGATCTACTGTGTCATCACGATGATGCTCAGCATCGGCGCGCACGCGGTCTTCTTTAGGTAAGTGTCTCCGTACCTCATTCTGGAACATTCAGGGCTCTCTGTTCAGTGGGGTGTTTTCCTGCATGCCTCTGTGCCCTGTGTTCTGGCATAACCTTGCGACTCATTTCCTCCTGTTTGTTTCCACACAATGACTCTGTGCCTCTGGTGTTTGCCGAGATTCACTTCTTTGTGAATCTGAGCAGCTGTTATAACAGCTGAACAAACTCATAAACTCAGGGGGTCTCAGGTCAAGCAAACATACGGTAGTGAGCAGTTGTTCCTCCAACTGTTTCAGGAAACTGGAAGAAGTTCACAATAACTTCATGGACGAGAAAGATAGAGTCATCACAGAAATCTATAACGACGCCAAAGAGAGAGCCAGGTGAGCGCGCCACCTTCCGAGAGTCTGAGTGTCTAACGCTAGAAGCTGACTCTCCGCTCTGCTCTTTTCCAGGGTCAACGGTTTCAAGAAGCAGACAGAGATCCTGCGGCAGAAACACGCTGAGTTTCAGGAGAAATTAAAACTGAATAAGGGTGGACAGGAGAAGTAGCAGCGTCTCCATTAAAGACCAGGGGGAACTTGCTTTCGTTTTGGGTCTGCTAGAGGTTATTTTTCCAGCTTTCTGTTTGAACTTGGATAAGTTGAGCAGATCAGGATGGGGATGTGGTGTACCTTCCTTTGGTCACATTATGTGTTGCTGCTACAACACGCTCAGGTACACAGTGGCTGGCAAATCTACTCAAACCCCTTCAACTTTTTCCCATTTTGTCACATTACAAACAAAATTCAGTGTGTTTTCCTGAGATTTAATTTATGACCAATCAACACAAATGAAGGGGAAGGAAAACTTTGAACTTTAGTGAAACTTTTAACTTTTACTGCAGTTATCTGTCTTTTTAGGTGTGTCTGTGGCATCTTTGCACATGAAGAGACTAAAATTAATGCTCATCCTTCTTTGATATTGTGTTGGAATTAGATCTGGACTTTGACTAGACCATTCTAACACTCGATAACATGAATTTGATCTAAGCCTTTCCAGTGTAGCTGTGGGTGCATGTTTATATTTGTCGTCCTTCTAGAAGGTGAACCTCCACCGTCTTTTGCAGCCTCTATCAGGTTTTCCTTCAGCGTTGACCAGCGTCCCTGTCCCTGCTGAAGAACAGCATCCCCACAGCATGATGCTGCCACAACCATGTTTCTCTGTGAGCATGGTTTATTCCAAGTGATGCACTGTCTTAACTTTCATTCACACATTGTGTTTTGTATGTAGGCCAGAAAGTTTAACTTTCTTCCACATGTTTGCTGTTTCCCCAATATGGCTGGCAGCAAACTTCAAAGAGGACTTCTTGTGGCTTTCTTTCAATGACTTTCTTCTTGTCAGTCTTCCATTCAGCCCAGATTTGTGGAGTACGTGATAGTTGTCCTGTTGACAGATTCTCCCACCTGAGCGGTGAATCTCTGCAGCCCCTCCAGAACTACCAGTGGCCTCTATTCTGCGTATCTTATTAATCCTCTCCTTGCCTGGCCTGTTAGGGTGTTTTCATACCTAATAGTCCAGTAGACTCGGTTCGATTGGGGACTAAAATTGCAACATTTGTTACATTTTCAGCTGGTGCAGTTAACTTTCACACTGCACTGTGTCAAACAAACCAAACCCTTTGAAAACCTGTGGATTGTGTATTCACACCTCCCCAAACGAACCGGACTTTCTAGGCAAACGAACTAGAGTTCGATTAAAGTGGACTAAACAGGGCTGGTGTTAATTCACCCTAAATTTAGGTGGACGGATGAATGAAAGGGAAGAAAACAAGTGCACTCCACACTTTTCAGATTTCTTTTTTCCATACAGTAAAATTATGCACTACTTCGTGTTGGTCTGTGACACAAAACCTCTGTAAATGTAATAAAGACTGGTTGTAATGTGACAAAATGTGAATGAGTCAGTGGTGTGTGGCGGTTTTTCAAGGCACTTTACATCACTGGGCTACTCTGCTGAACTATTTATGGTTTATGAATTATTTGAAGAGATGTGAGCCTGCAGTTTGCAGACCTCTTCAGTGTTCACACTATAAATTAGGATTGTTTTTTTTTAATTATTGTTTTCAGCCTGAAATCTGATCGCTGATCAGATTTAAAGAGGATCTCTTGAACACCAGGATGTTTCTAAAAGAAGCGGAACGGTTAATCGACATCCTCAAGGAAGCGTCATCCTGTTTCCCAGGTTTGGACAGTGCACAGGGAGGGAAACATGGTTCAGGTTAACTCCAACCAGAGTTCTCAGCTGTTTTATATTTGGCCCATCTGCAGGGATGTTCTGCATTTTTACCCATAACTCATGCTTGTTTTTTAAACAGACGTGATAAGCGACCAATGTTATGTCTTTTTACTTATAGTGAATTCATTTTCATAATAATAACACTGTAAAAGTTCAACAGAAAAAGCAAATAACTGATTGTAATGCAAAAGCCGGAGCCAATATTTACCGTTATGCCTCTCCGATTTTATTTTGGATTTAGAGAGATTGTTTTTTGTTTATCTGTCTTTGGATGAAGGCCTTATGTGTTTTCCCTACAGGGACGCCAGTGAGGAGTGATTAAAAGATCAACTTATTTCTCATCAGTATTTTCTTCTTGTCTGCTTTGTCGAAAAAGACGCCACTTCATTTAAAAAAAAAAAAAAAAAAAAAGTCATTTTTCAGATTATCTTTTTCCTGATATCCTCCACAGTGAAATTAATTTCCTCTGCTTGGCAGAGATAACAAGAGGCTTTAAACTTTTGCCTTTTAATGAGCAACAGCACAGTAGCTGTTGGATAATGATTAATGTGCTCTGCTTCAGAAATCCAAACTATTTTCCAACACGTCAGCAGTAAGAAAAAGTTCTGGAGTGAAAATAATCAGCTGAAACTTGTCTTCTTGTGTGACTCCATGAAGCAGAAACAGGGTTTCCCTTTTGAAGGGCTAATGCACCAGTTCTGAGCTCTGAGGGAAGAAACAACCGTTTTCCCTGTTAGTCCTCCTCTCACCAGCGGCCCCCGCCCTCAGACATCAGCAGGAGATAACGCAGTGCGTCCCCGCATCGCTCACAGACACCTTCACCCTCATGTGGCGTGTGAGAGCGCTGGCATAACCCAAACACACCATAATGACTGAGATTGTGGTGTCAGCTTGCCTACACACACACACACACACTCTGATATAGGACTGAAAGACCAGGCTCATGGGAAAGGAGCTGCTGCAGCTATGAATACAGTTTTAATTGACTTTCATGTTTAGTTTAATGAGATGCAGAGAAAACAGTCAGTCAAACTCCAGAATACTCCAACATGTTGGTTCGCTTTTGTTTGAGAGACAGTAGAAACTAAAATGGCAATTTAAAAAGAATCTGTTTCTTTTTTATTACAGTTAACGTGACCTCATTTATTGATTTCTGATAATAAAATATTATTAAAGTGCTTTCTACATTTATAATTACACCCAAACAGTATACTCATAGTGATAATATTCCTCCTTTGCTGGGTCAGTTTTACCATCACTCTGCTGAGAAATTTATGGGACACAAAAGAGACCAATTTGAACAGAGTAGTTGAGCTTTATTGCCATTGCACAGCTGCCATATGACACATTGTTGGTACCTACTCAGATTAATACACCAGAAAAATACATAAATGAGTGACAACAAATAGCTGTAACACATAAATAAAGCAATTTATAAACTATTTTTGGACACTCTTTCATGATTGTGTTGTATTTAGCTCCACCCTTCTGTCTGCTGTACCTGTGGAACAACAACCCCACAGAATGCTGCTGCCACCACCATGTTTCACAGTGTTCAAGGTGGTGTTCATCCTCCGCATGGTTTATGGCGAACTGAACGGGGCTACTTATGGGTTTGTAGTTACATTTATCAAATGAGCCTACTTATTAAACAATGGTGCCACCAAGGTAGGACCAATACTCCTCACACCCACCAATAACCCTGGAACTGTCTTTTTTGCGAATTTTATAGTTAAAACTTTTAAGAGAGGAATAGACCAACTACAAAAGTTAAGTGACAACTTTATTTATATATCTACTACAAATATGTTTTTTTTTTTTTCTTGCAACTCTCCATGTTTGAATATCCCATTCCCGGCTTCCCCTCAAATAATACCAGGATCATATTTTTAGATGAAGATGTTGTAATTACTATATTTTAAAATTGGGGTTTCCCTCCTGGAAATTCTGATTTTAAACAAAATATATTATTTACCCCTGCAGCCCAAATGCAAGACAATGGATGGATGGAAACAGTCTGGGGACCAACCGCATGTTAGCAAATCTGCTGATTTTTGGTATATATGTACTCGAAAACACGAATTTACAGACTTATGTCGTTTTAAAAAAGAAAAAGGATCAAGATTAATATTGTGATTAATGAAACTTATGTTTAGGCCTATATATTAAAAATTATGCCATATAAATGTACCCAACCAAAACTGATGAAACTCTGTTATTGCTTTGGTCATGGTGTGCCTGTCCAAGGATTATTAGTGGCCATCCATTCTGGCCATCCCTTCCAAAACTTTCTGGAAGCACCCCTGCTTTTAAATTCAGATGTTTTTGGATAGGGATGCACCAGTACAGAAATTTCGGCCAGTAACATTATTGTTGCTAATATAGCCTATATATATATATATATATATCCATACCCTTTCGATACCATGAGAAAATGGCCACACCACTAACATTGCTTCTCTTTTTAGGTAAACACCCCACATGACCAACCCCCTCCCAAAACGCATACACAGACAGCAACAAGATGGAAATTACATCAGTTATTAATATCAGCCCAGTTTTACTTATTAGGCCAATACCAATGTTAATGTAGTTATATTGTGCATCCCGATAAACATTAAATTGAAAAGAGTCCAAAACTGTAAAAGGAAAAAAACCTGAATAAATCATTTTGTTTGCTTTTAAGCACAACAAATGGAAAGTGAGTAAATCAGAAAAACAACCCTCTCTTATTTACTGTTTCACTAAAGTGAAGTAACTAACTGGTAAATGCTCAATAAAGCAATGCTATTGTGGGTTTAAATGAAAGTGTGAACCCCCTAAAAAAATCTTCTTAAGGCCTTACATAATCTTGGGCCAGCTCTGACTGGAAGAAATATTTGATTAGATTTTTCCTGTTTTGTCTGTTAAAAAGTCAGTATTTTAATTTCTAATATTTTATTTAGTCAAAAAGCTGATGATAAAGTTATGTTGTGAAAGTACATAATTTTCTGAGTTCATTTTTCAGCTGTATATGGCCCCTCAACATCTGACCATATGAGGCTCAACATGTGCAGGTTTATAGCCCCCCAGGCTAACTGAATATTAAAGGAATCCTCCAGAGGCATGACCCGCGTGTCCTCAGAGGCAAGCACGGCCATGCTCCCCTTCTTGCAAAGTGGGGGCCCCCGGAGGCCCCTTGATCCCACACTCTGGGACCAATAGAGACGCTGCACCTGTATCCAGTGCGCCTGTCCCGTTTGGAAGAAAGTTGGCGGCGCAATGGTTACGCTGCGTGCGTCTCAAGGGCAAAGGAAACGAGGAAAGCGATCACAATAACAAATGTAGAGCGCTGCACCTTTCCACGGCTCTTTCTGGCTCTGTCTGTGTCTGTGTGTGAGCGGACTGCCCTCCTGCTGCTGCGCTGTTCAGCCGCAGATGCACTTCCATGTCAGAGGAGGACCAGGATTATAAGGGGTAATTTATAAGGAGGTAATTTAGGGAAAACCAGCGGAGAGATGCGCCTGGAGAGGAGACGTCATAATTTAATTTGGAGCGACAGTGTAGGGAAACCGTGACCGAGTCAGAAGAGAGGAGAGGAGAGGAATATGCAGCTCTGTCCCTCAGCACGGCGGATCTTCACCGGATAAAACGTCCTATTCCTGGATGATGCGGGATTTTTTTGTGTGTGTGCGTTGAAGACACTCAAGGATTTTCTGATCGCTCCACGTTTCAGCGGGAATCTGTATAATCCTTCCGTCACGCCACGCCGGCTGAAACACCCCCCACCCCTTCTCCCTCCCCACATCATCACTGGCTTCAAGGGATCAGAGCCAAAAGGGACTGATATTGAAAAAAAAAAAAAAAAAAACAAAAAAACAAAAAAAAAAAAAAAAAAAAAAACGGGCTTTAATTTAAAGTTCATTCAATTTTCAAGACAAAGGCCCGAGTCTGCTGCTGTGCTCCCAAGGTTATACATTAGAAACACACAGAGAGAGGCACACTCCGTGTGTGCTGAACTTAGTTTAGGCTGGAAACTGATCCTGAATATGTTTCTGCTCTAATTTAAGCCCAAATGCAAAAAAGCAAAGTTGATATTCCAACATTGATGATGCCACCCTGGGAGCGCTTTCAACGAAGGGAGACTGGAGAATGAAAGCTGGACATCTGCGTCTGTAACCGGCGAAGAAAACCGACACAAGCCACCTTCTCGATTTCTGTTCTTCTTTATTTTGGATTGAACCAAAAATACTTTTTTTTTAAGGTGCGCCTTTGGACTCCTGCACGATGGGGATTATGCTTCAAGTTATTCTAGGAATGTTTCAGTTCCTGCTGCTCACCAGAATACCGACCTTCCACGCCAAGGTATGTTTTATATGTTTCATCTGACCCCTGGGGAGAGTTCATGTGCGGGGTGATAATTATACATGGAGCCTCATTTCAGCCTCATTTTGCGGGACTAAGGTTTTCTTTGTTGCATTTGTGGAAGTTATCCCCTAGGTCAATGACACCTGTCACCTCAGGTCATGTGACCGACAAACACAGACCTTCAGGATGTGGTAGGGATGTTGTAAGCTATACAAGTCCCATTATACGTCAGAGTCTTAACAAAGAGCTCATACCCCTTGAACTTGACCACAAACATCAGTGTATTTAATTGGGATTTTATGAGACCAACAGGAAGTAGTGCATAACTGTGAGGTGGTTGCAAACTGACACAGGCTTTCATTATTTATAGTTATATAACTATATAAAAATAAATCATTTGTGCATTTTCTGTCAGACTTTAAATTAAGTGGGGTTGTTAATTTGAGTAAAGCACATGCAATAGATATAAATCTAACTATTTAGAATGCAAATGAGCCAAGTGAGACAGAATATGGAATCACTCTGGCCACTATATGGTGACAACATGCTTTCAATATGGTGTTGGTGTGTGTTTAATATGCATCCACAGGCATTAGGGGTATAAATAGGGTACATCGACACTGTGGTGATTTAAGGCAACATTACTCTACAAATGGTTAAAGTATTTTAGAAATAAAAAGCTTTAAAGTTTGATCTAAAAGACCTTATAAAAAAATTACACCTGCAGGTTTTTGGGGAGTAAGTCTTAGCTTTGTGCATAGAGAGACTAAAATGCTTTTCATGTTCTTTGTAAAATAACTCTTAACTCATTCAGATTGAATGGAACACTGTTGGTACTGATGATCAGTTAGATTTTGGTCTGGACTTTGACTGGGCCATTCTAACACATGAATAAGCTCTGATCTAAACCATTCCTTTGTAGCTCTTACTGTTTGTTTAAGGCAGTGATGTCCAAAGTCAGTTCTCAAGGGCCAGCATTCTGCATGTTTTAGTTTTTTCCACGGTTCAACACACCTGAATCAAATGATAGTTCATGAGCAGAACCTCTGCAGAACTTTGACATGAGGAGGTAGCTGGACCATTTTTACCACACATTGTGTTTTGAATTTAGTCCATAAAGTAAAATTTTGGTCTCATCTGAACAGAACCCTTTCTTCTTCACACCTATTCTTCCATAAAGAGCAGATTTATGGAGTGCATGACTAATAGGTATCCTGTAGATGGATTTGTCCGCCTGAGCAATGGATCTCTCCAGCTCCTCCAGAGTTACCTTGGTCCTCTTGGCTGCTTCTCTGATTTATACTCCTTGTTCAGATCAGTTAGGTTGATTGCTATGTCTTACTAAGTCTGCAATACTCCAAGACGGACCAATATAAAGTCATGCCATCACCTATATCACTGTGGGTATCTACTGCAGTGATATACAGGCTGAATTTCGTATTGCCATGCAAAGTTTGAACTCACTTCAAATATATTAACAAACAGTATTTTAACTTCACACCAGCCTTTGTAATAGTGATATTATATACACTGACATTATGCTGATTATATTCCTAATATAATGTGCTGCCCTACCCTACACTTTTCAGATGACGGAGTGAGTTGTTCAAAGCATAAGATATTCCTCCATAACCTAACCCTGCTTTAAACTTCTCCACAACCTTATCCCTCACCTGTCTACTGTGTTTCTTGGTCTTCCAATTTTTGTTTACCAATTATATTTTTTGGTTTAGTGACATCTGACTGCAGTTGGTGTAAAAACTTGTGCAAAGCACTATATGTTGCTCTGAACACTTCAACCCACTATTTCTTGTTGGATCAGGTTTGAGGCATTCATAAGGACAGTTAATAAGTTTCCAGGTTATGGAAAATCTCCCCTTCAGCACTTGCTAAGTTGTTTTTGTTGTTTGATCACTTTTTATAACGTGTGAAAAACCTGATGTTTGACCTTTTTAAACATTGGAACACAAAGAAAGCTGCACACCTGTAAGTAATTGTGAAGTGTTAAAAAAAACAAAACAAAACAGGGTTTTACATACATTTTAAATGCACATTTTGTATTTGTGTTTTCATTTGGGGGTTAGATGAAAAGATTACACTATCTGTTTAGTGTTTCATGGGAACACAGTGAACAGCCAAGTCTGTGTCTGGCTCCAAAAGTTAAAAAGCTTTGCCAGTTTACCCCCAAACCCTCTTATTATCACTAGTCTGAAAAACAGTCAGTAGAAACTTCACTGTGTCTTATAAAAGCTAATGGCGTAATTGAAAATGTCTGGCAATGTCAATACATCAGCCTAAACAGCTTATTTAAGAAATAATTTGATTTACAAGCACAAGAAATGACTGATTGATCTTATTTTAAAATCTGTTTGGCCAAAGAATATAAAAGTGCAATTGTTGTCTTTATTTACTTTTGTGATTTAGGCAGAGTTATAGCTCATAATAAATACTTATTGATTGCACTAAGAGTCCTCGGTGTGATTTATGGCCTTATTCTGCAAGACAAACCTGCATGTTCTGCTTTTTATATTTATGTCAAGAGGCTGGTATCAGGAACAGGCAGTGCTCTGAAGCAGCAGCACCCTGCCACTGTAATACTGGAGCTTAAAGTCATTCATCATCCCAGACACTACATGAAACACCAGAAAGCCTCTTCACCTTCACACCAGAGACTCTCTGCTTTTGTGGTGTCTGCCTCCCTGACAGTTTATTTGTAAAAGGAGGTCATCCTTCTTCTGTCGTGGCAATGAACCTCGCTGGTGTAGCGTCTCCTCCATTCAACACACACACACAGCCCCATCTGTACAGTGGGTTCAGGGAGTGGCTGGGAGTTAGATGGGTTAGACTGTTGACAGATAGCGCTGCCAGTGCAGATGGCTTTGGGTTGGCACTCATATTTAATGTGTGTGTGTGTGTGTGTGTGTGTGTGTGTGTGTGTGTGTGTGTGTGTGTGTGTGTGTGTGTGAGAGAGAGAGAGAGGCAGATACGGCTGCCAATAGGAATTAATCTTAGACTTGTCTCAAAGACTGATACTTTGACATATAGTTTAGCTCAAACCAGCCACAAAATGGCCTCAGTTCCAGCTTAACTTACTGTTGTTGAATCAATAAGAGCCAAACTTGTGTGTGTGTGTGTGTGTGTGTGTGTGTGTGTGTGTGTGTGTGTGTGTGTGTGTGTGTGTGTGTGAGAGTTAACAGGGGGTGGAGCACTTTGAGGGAGGGGGCAACTGGACAAAGTCTACATTCCTGTACAAGGGGCCTTGGTCTTCATGCAGAGATAGACTCTAACTCTGAGCCGTAAAATCTATTTTTCCTCTCTGAGTGCTTTCACAGAAAAAAAAAAAGGTATTTAGGCTGTTTATATATGTCAAAACACTGCTGAGCTAAATTGTAGCTGCTTAGAGCATCAATCATTGTTATGCAGTAAACTACAGATCATTTAAACTCTGAATTTTAAGAAAACACTACAAGGAAAACATGTGAAATGTTGTAACATGCAGCGATATTAGAGTTTAATAGTGGAAATGGACCAGTCACTGTTTTCTTGGCCTGTTCCAAGCCTGATGCCAATCCCCAATATGCCAATACCAGTTTTAGGCAAGGTCAACCATTTTATTTCTCTGTCAAGACTTTTCCTGTTTAGTTCAATTGTTAAATGCCAGAGAAAAATGAAAGAGAAAAAGTCACAAGTTTACATACGCTAGAACTATTATGCCTTTAAGCAAATTCAGAAAGCCCAGATGATGATGTCACAGCTTTGTAAGCTTCTGATTGGTTAATTCACAACACCTGAGTTAAACAGAGTCACACCTGTGGATGTATTTTAAGACAGCACATCAAACATGCTGCCTCTTTATGTGACATCATGAAAAATGAAAAGAAATCAGCCAAGATATCAAGAATTGTGGACCTCCAGAAATCTGGTCCATCTGTGGGTACTATTCCCACATGCCTGAAGATGCCGTGTTCATTTGTTTAGTTATACACAAGTATAAAACACCATAGAAATGTCCAGCCATCATGCCATTCAGGAAGCAAACAGGTTCCTCGTCTTAGAGATGAATGTTTTGGTGAAACATTTGCTTATCAACACCAGAACAAAAGCAAAAGACTTTGTGAAGAGGCTGGATGAAGCTGGTAAGAGATTGCCCAAAATCAATGTAAAAAGCCTGATAAGTTTTTTATAAATTAACTCAGAGCTTCATTTTTAAAGACAAGTCCTGTAATCTGATTAAAATTGAAGTGTTTGCTGAAATTATCATGTTACATTTGGTGAAAAAAGTTGGAAACAGACACCATCCTAGGTATGGAGTATGGAGGTGGCAGCATAATGTAGGGCAGGAGTCTTCAAATCCGGGCCTTGAGCTTCGGTGTCCTGCACCTTTTAGGTGTGTCCCTGGTCCAACACACCTGAATTAAATAGCTGAATTACCTCCTCAGTATGCAGTCAAGTTCTCTAGAGTCCTGCCAATGACCTGATTATTTAACTTAGCTGTGTTGAAGCTGAGACGGATCTAAAAGTTGTAGAACACCTGCCCTGGAGGACTGGATTTAAAGACCCCTGATATAGGGGGTGTTTTGGTGCAGGAGGGAACTGGTGCACTTCAGAAAACAGTATCATAAGGAAAAAAACACTGTATGGAAATATTGAAGCAACTTCTGAAGATCTCTGCCAGAAACCTTAGACACATATGGATAATAATGATAATAAAATATTTTTTTCATAAGCACCTACTAACATACCCAAGGACACAAACAAACAACAGACAGGGCAATAAAACAGCAGAAGAGAATGGGACAATGCGATTACAGAGAGTTTTCTGTGTTGAACAGGTGGGTTTTGAGTCTGGATCTGAATGGCGAGTCAATATTTCAAATGTTTGGTGGGAGTGAATTTCAGAGTTGAGGAGCAGTGCGTCTGAAAACTGAAAAGGATACAGTGAGCCGGGTGGAGGAGTGACACTTCTGTAAAACTGGGGCAGTATGTTGAAGAGTAAAGGTTTTATTGATGACTGAGTTCTAGACCATTTGAAGCTTATGGAGATATTTTTGAGGCAGACCAAGGAGAAGAGAGCCACAATAGTCAGTGACAAGGCTGTAGTAGTGGTATGATGGTTGAAGGACGGAAGGGGACAATTAATGCTACAAAAATGGAAATAAGTATACCGGGTATATGAGAATAAAATGATAATCTGCTGTCAAGGATGACATGCAGACTGTGGACCTGAGGAGAGGGGAAGCCTGAGGAAGGAAAATGGCGGAGGAAAATGTTACTCACAGATATTGGGTGTGTATAAATTCAGGGGCTGCAACATTCGAAGGCTGCATTTGAATCTTGATTACGTCACAGCGACGCAACAAAGGCTGGATGCAAAGGTTTCAATAAGTGGGGCCCACAAATGCATCCTCCTTTCCCTGGATTTTAAGGACGGGTGTTTCCTTCACAGCCCACCCTTTCCCAAGACTCGTTGCGAGCCAAACGGGAGCTCTTCGTTCTTGCAACAATGGTGGACGAAGCAGGCGAGGAGTACAGTTTTAAGTATATCAAAATTTGGCAGTACAAAAATTAAAGCCTTAAAACAGTTGTAAGGCTTTTTGTTTTTGTTTTCATATAAGTATTTATTAATATAAATTTTGTAAAAAAATATATATATATATTATTAATTTAATTGCTTAAAAAGGAGTGAATAAATAAATAAATTTTAAAAACACAGCAAGATTTCAAGCCCAACTTTTACCAGCTTGTGTTTAGCGTCATTACGGTTGCTAGGTGACAAGACATATGGTAAGGGTAAGGTAAAGGTGGGAATAAATCTGAAGGCTAAACCATCCAGATTCATAGCTGCTCACTTCTGGTCTTCAACAAGAAGGACTTCTGTTTTATCCCTGTTAGGTTTTAGAAAGTTTGAGGTGAACCAAGATTTTATTTCAGATAAGCTCCTACTTGCTTATCTGGCCATCAAAAATTGATAGGATTAGATATGACCAAGTCATACTAATGGCTTGAGAGGGCTGGACTGAAGGACAGCACAGAAGCGCTGATCATGGCAGCACAGGAAAAGAACTTGAGGACCAGAACAATAGAGGCCAAGTTCTTCCACACCGTGCAAAAACCCAGGTGCAGGCTGTGAAAAGAGGCACCAGAAACAATCCAGCATCTCACAGTAAGTAGTGTAAGATATTAGCAGGAAAGGGAATACATGGAAGGCCATAACTAAGTGGCCGGTATAGTGGACAGAAACATCTGTGCAGAATATGAACTGGAGACTGGAGGTCAAAGTAGGAATTACCTCCCAAGGTGGTGAAAAATAAGATCCTGTGGGACTTCCAGGTACAAACAAACAAAATGGTAACGGCCAACCAACCGGACATTGTGATCATTGATAAGCAGCAGAAGACAGCCGTTGTGATTGATGTGGCCATCTCTAATGATGGAAACATCAGGAAAAAGGAACACAAGAAACACTAGAACGAGCCTGGCAGGTGAAGGCAACTGTAGCGCCCGTGGTCGGGGTAGTGACCCCCACGCTGAAGAAGTGGCTCCAACTAATACCTGGAGAAACATCTGACATCTCAGTCCAGAAGAGTGCAGTCCTAGTAGCAGCTCAGATATGGTGAAGAACCCTCAAGCTTCTCTGGTGGAGACCACCACCCAGAAGAACAAGGTGGTGGGAAAAAGAAGAGTTATAAAACATGTTCTCCAAAATATTTTTTCCTTTTTTCACCAGACTCCTAAAGGTGTTATTATCCAGGTCAAATAAAACTCAGCAGATAAAGAATTACAGTATATCTCCTTTATAAGCCAAATTATTGCTTATTGCATTTGAACCATTTTTTTCCACAACCAAAACTGCATCATTTTAGGCAAATTATATTTTTATATTTTATCCACAATAGCTCTGTATAAAACAAACATTAGTTGTGTCACAGGAAGTATTTGCGAGAAAAAACATTTACTGTTAGACCTATGATTTTTCATAAATTATTCATTCATTTTCTGTATAGCGTAATTTAAGCATCCTTCCTGCTGTGAACCAACATTAATTATTCACATAAGGAGCTGAGGATTTACATCTGTGAGTGTTTGAGGAGTTGCTTTGAAGCAGCTTTACAGTAAGCTCAGATTTTACTATTTTATGAAATAGTGTGATTAAAACAATAAAAATGGTTAGCACTCTAACAGCATTTCCTCTCTATGTATTTCCTAGATAGTAAATATGGCTGCCCTCTGTTTGGCTCTAAGTTTTCCAGTAGGTATGTTTTCAAGAAGATTAAAACGTCAAGAAGATAAGCCAGAGCTTCTTTTCCACAGCTTGCAAACAGAAAATTGGCTCTTTAGCCATGATGTGTTTACTAGCCTTAAGAAATTGTAGGATTTTTCACTGTTCAGATAACTGCTCACTGTCAAGATAAAAATGGGTCAGCTCCAGTCACTATTAACTAGTGCAGCACCGTGCGATACAATATGATACAAAATAAAATCATAACAGGCTTTGTTTGCATTGGAGCACAGTGAAAATGGTTAACATTCAAAGCCCAAATGTAATTTAAAAAGTACAGTATAAATGTTTGCAACAGTATAATGCAAACACAATTCAAGCATGCTGTGTATAAGATATGACTTATTTTCACCCTCCTAAATGTGTTTTAGACTCACCGTTGCCTTCACATAAGATCCATAAAAAGACACTATGAATTCAAACTTAATACCAGTATAATTTTAAATTTGATGTCAACAACATATTTTAACATTAGCTGTGATTTTGAAAGCAAAAGACTGGAAATGTGCTATGATGTGTCCTGCCAACAAGGTGGAAACCAGAACGTTTCACAACTAATTAGCTTAATTGGTAACAAGTCTGTCACATCACGTTATAAAAGGTCACCAATCAGTGACGCTCTGAGTGAACAAACTGTTTCCTCATCAAAATCATCATTCATATGGTTGCTGACAAACAAGATATGATTCACAATGCAGAACATAATTAAAGAAAATTAACAAAAATTACTCTGTACTGGGACTTAGGGAAAACATCTGAAAATATTTTTAATGCATCCATAAATGCAAATTAGGAAAAAGATAACCTCCTCTTGTCTTTTGCTAAACTTTTAATCAGTTTTGGCTTCATATGTGCAAGAAGGACATAAGAATAAATCCAGGAAAACTTATCAAAAAAGGAAAGAACAGAATTGGAGAAAAAAGATGACTCAAGAAATTGTATCAAGAACTTCTTTTAAAGAAAAATCACGTTATTTAAGAGCTCAATTATTGAAAGAAAACAAGACAAAGCATGAAACCTGATCTTGTCTCATATTAACAATCCTGACCTAATGTTTTTGAAAAATCTGTGAAGAGTTACAGAAAAAGCTGTCATCCTCTCAGTGTTTGAAAGTCAAGTAATTAGTGAAGTAAAATATTTTAGGTAATTCAACCAGCTCAGGTTACAGCTGCCACCTAGATACTTCTGGTTCATTTCACTCTGATAGGAACTTCATTAAGTAGCAAAAAAAAAAAAAAAAACCTCATTTGGTTGGGCTTAATATCTAAAAGTAGTTTTATTTTTTGATAATACCAAAAAAGCACTGCACAACTTGTAATCAGCACAGTTTAAAACAAGATAATAACTCAGCCAGTATGATGGTGCGTCAGGAAGTTGTGAACCTCTGAAAGAAGTAGGTACACCGTTTTCTGACTTTCTGCTGTCATCTTTTAAAATTAAGACCACATTTATTTCAGCAAGGCAACCAAATCCTTCATAATTTACAACAACATGCATCAGAAAGACTCAGGTCCTAAACTGCCCTGTCTCTAGAATTAAGGTTTTACTGTTGCTGCTTCCAGAAAATCTAAAATGCTTCATGTTCTCACACTTGTTGAAATTTGAGCATACTTGGATACGGATTCATAAAAGAAGAACCTACTGAGTAATATAAGAAACAGACCCATAAAATATGGAGTTACTAGTTGCGATGACAGTTCCCGCTTTCTTCAGCCTGCGAGGGACCAGCACCAGTCTGTTTGTTTGGCAGGCAAACAGAAACACTGACAAAAATTTAAGCCTCAGAAACTGTATGAAAACTAAAAGTTGCATAAAACAAACCCTTAAACTATAACAGGCTCATCCTTCATGTGGCCACACACATTTATGTATGTATCAGCACTATTTGGTAAAGGAGATACATCAGGTTTAAGAAACCTTTAAATTTCAACTCTGAATGAAAGAAGATAACATAAATTAACTCAAATTTTTAGTGTGTTGCAGTCAGGACTCTAAGGAGATTGGGCAGAAAACCACGGGTCTAAAAGCAGTGCGAGATACACTGGATGAAAGTAGACAAAAACGCCTATGAATTGAGGCATAAATTGTTCATGTGGAGATGAAACTATATGCATGAAAGTAGTTAAAAGCAAAGGATCAAAAAATAATAGTGCATGACATCCTCTAATTTTGAAACTAATCATAAGTCTTAGAATGCCATTTCAGCTTAAGACATAACATTTTAGTGCAATGGTGTCATGTGGGTTTTTCCAGTGTTGCTGAGTTGCAAACAATATTTTTGGTTCAATAGTATTTCATTTTCACCCTTGACAATAAAAGGGCCCAAGTGTTGAATAAGACCAACAATATGAAGAAAGGATATGTATCTTCATGACTGAAGTTTGCAATAAGTTATTTAAAAATCTGTGGGAAAGTAGAACAATAATTGACAAAATAATGCATAACATGCACAGCAGATAAATCACTTGCAGTAAAATAAATTGGATTTATCTTGCATAATTCACCTATAGACACTTCCCCTGTGCACCTTTGTGGAAGGTTTTTAAAATCCACCTGTAGGCTTGAGGGCAAAGGTAGCAGGTGCAGCAGGTTCAAATATCGAGCAGCCTCCTCTTCAACAACATCACGGAGGAGAAATTTGATCATGTTCACAGCCATTTTCACTTCAAATGGACCAGCAGACCTCATCTGTGCAGGAAGTGTGTTGTATAATGTGCTGCCAAAAATGTACCTTGATGTTTAAATTAGCTGTTGCACCTGCTCTTACCCTCAATATCAAAGTCCAGAGGTTTCCAGGTCTTTTTTGTTATTTGTTCCTCTTATCTATCAACCAGGTTTTATTGAGCTTGTCATGTTCTGATCCCAGGTGTGAAATATTGTGGTGTTCATTAACAAGAGACACTTTGATCTTTGGATCTGTTCCAGAGAGATTTCACAACAAGTGTCAAAGCAGAGGTTGGAGACAATAAAACTAGGGTGACCACAGCTATTTAATGCTTTACTTCAGAAATAAATACGGATTAGTAAACAGTGACAGCAAATGACATGCCCTAGTTTTTAAACTGATACAGGAAGAAAAACACTGAAGCTAACATTTACTAGCTCCAAAATTATGGTTTTATTAACTAATTATTTGGCCTGGGGCCTTTCTGTATGGAATTTTCTTGTTCTTCCTGTGCATGTGTGGGTTCTCTCCGGGAACTCCAGCATGCATTTATTAATTTTAGTCTTTATGTGTTTCAAAGATCATAAGTACAGTGTTTATATTTATTAAATGTATAACAGTGAGGCATTTTAAAGATAAATAAAATTTTTATTCCTCTACCTATAATGTTTTAATAGAGATAAAACCAGATATTCTTATACATTATAAAAAATACACATAATCTTTTTTACTCACTGTCTGACATTATATGAGACTAAATTTGTCCTGTTTCAGGTCAGTTAAGATTACCAGCTTTCTATTTACTAAATGCAAGAATAACCAGAGAGGATTTTTCTTAATAAGTGTTTCAAGGGTCAAGTATATAGTGTTTTTTATGTGTTTCAGTCATTAAATAATAATGTTTTCTTTTTGAAAATATTTCCAGGACTTCATGAACTTTCAAAAGTCAGTTGATGTTTTGGTTTCTACTCTAAAACTCCTGAAAAAAGTTGCTAACACATGACATACACTCCACAACATGCAGAGGACTTTTTTCTTTGTTTAATTTACTAGAGACATTTCTGTTAATTTTCCTTTAAAAAAAAAATAAAAAACTTTAATTAAATCCCAAACTATGGTTTTTATAGAATAGCACTAAGTCCAAGTTGAACTTTAAATTTAATTAAAACAACCTTTTGACCTTAATGTTCATCATTTCTACTGTCTCTCCAGCTTGCTCACTGGCGGCTGGCAGACTCCCCCAGGTCCAGGGAAGGTCGGGAAGGTATGTCCAAAATATCTGTCAGAGAATCTCCATATGGGGAGTTGAAAGTGTCAAACCATAACTGCTAACATTTCCATGTGTCTGTCCACCAGTGCGACGGTGGCTGGAGGTGTATTCGCGCAGCGGTTGCGAGCCTCGCGACACTCTGGTGGAGGTTTGGCGGGAGTTGCCGGGGGAGATCCATCATCTCTTCGTCCCGTCCTGCGTTTCTGTGAAGCGATGTGGTGGCTGCTGCGCAGATGAGGCGTTGGAGTGTGTGCCTTCGCTAACACACACCCTCACAATGGAGGTACACACACACCTCTATGTGTTTTGGTTAGATGATATGTGTGAAATAATTTTTCTTCTCGGCTCTGCGTGCAGCTGATGAGAACGTCCTTCATGAAACATGAGCTCATTGAGCTGCCCTTCATAGAGCACAGCCAGTGCGAGTGCAGGTAATAAAAACAGTCATCTGTCTGGAGATTCATGAAGTACCTGCTGTTCATTGACCACACTGCACCAATGCTCTCTTTTTTATCGGCCCACAGATTAAAAGAACAGTTCCCACCAACACCCACCACGAGGTAACCTTGCCCTGGTCTCATTTTCGTTTGTTCTGCTTTTAAATTTTATGTTATAATTCAATCTGATAAAGAGATAACCTTACTAATAAAGCCAGATTTTCATGATGAAACCATCAAATCTGTGTAAGAACCAGGTATTCTGGTGGATGTCTTTGTGTTGCCTATTTGAGTCATTAAATGCAACAGCTTGAGTGCTGCTAAACCAATTCTTGAATGAGAATAAGGTTTTTTTTTGTTTTGTTTTGTTTTTTTTTTACAAAAAAAATGCTAATTCACTTTGCAGAGAACATTAAAGAAATCCAGCTCAAATGCAAATTGTATTACAATCTAATTTCAATTCAAACCCCATTATGTTGTCAATTTAAAGCAGATCTATTTCAATTATTAAAATCAAATCCAATTCAAATATAATCTAATTCAATCCAGTCAAAATTAGTAAATAAATCTTTGAAAGGCAGAGGTTTTCCAGCTTCAAGCCAACATATTAGTTTGAATCATGAGAAGATGTATTTCCATTAGCTGTTGCATTTCTAAAGGCTCATTCGCTGTGTAAGATCCCTTTAAACAAGGGTTATGATTGTCTGCATCCTTGTTGGGTTCTCAGTTAATCAGTTATCATCAGCTGGGCTTCTGATACTGGTTTCTTGTCAGAACATTGAATGCCTTTATGATTTGCAGACAGTCATGGGACATGATGGCTTTTTGTATCATCATGAGAACAATTAAGTACACCCCATGATTCATCAGCCTGAAAAACCACTTTCAGCAGTGATAACATGAAGTAGATGTTTTTAGTCTCTAAAATTAGTTTGGAGGAGTTTTGTCCCACTCATCGTTATGAGATTGCTTCTGCTCTTTAAAGTTTGTGCACATTTGCTTATGCAGAGCTCTCTCTTAAGATTCCACCACCACTGGACTTTGACTGGGCCATTGCAACACCTTGACTGATTTCTGTTTAAGCCGTTCTGTTGAATATTTGCTGCCGTGTCTTGGATCGAGTCACATTTGAGATTACTCTGGCATGCAGAGGAGTTCATGATTATCTCAGTGACTACAAAATGCCCATGTCATGAAGCTGAAGAGAATGCCCAATTTATCACCCTTCCTCCACTGTGCTTGAAAGTTGGTGTGCTGTGTTTGCTTTTCCAAACATGGCGGTGTGCAGTATGGCTCAACATCTGATCCAGAAGTGGTGTGGTTCATCCAACTTTGGAAACCTTAATTATCTGGAGAGTGTTTCTTCAGGAAAACCTTCCAAACAAGCCATTCTCATGGACTTTAACATATAGCATGCTAACTGAGGCCTGTGGGACTTGTTGCTTTTTTGGGAGGGGTGGGGGGTTTTGCTATTTCTTTGACTGTTGCATTCTCTGACCTTGGGTTGGATTTTCTGGGATGTGCCCTTCTGGGTAGATTAGTAGCACTCTATTTTCTACCTGGGAATAATCTTTCTCTTTCTACCGAATTGTTTGAAATTGTTTTACAACCCTTCTCAGATTGATGAGCCAGAGCAGCAAACCTCCCCAAACATGTGACCCCAGCTGCTGATGATCAGCTAATCATCTACAGTTTTTTTTTTTTCTTTTTGCTGAACTTGGGTGTAACTCTTGGTTCCTGTTGGTGTTGACATCACTCTCCTCTCTTTTCGGCATTTTAGGAGGTTAAAGGGTTGATAGTAGAGTAAGTTGCAAGGTATCTGGATTAAGGTTTGTAACTTTCAATGTGCAGGCTTTATTTCGGATCATGGTTTTTCAAATTTGGTCTTTTTTATTTCTAGTTTGGTAAAAGCTTTTAAAGCTTTAAGCAAATACCTACACTTTCATTTTCTATTGTTCTTTTCACTACTTTTTTTTTTACCTTATTTTCCTGCCTGTACCTGTGGCTTAGTAAAGCTGGTTCACAGGCGTGAACCTGTGACCTGTGAACCAGCAGAGAGTGTATCACATCATTTGTGTGTGCATTGACCTCTAATAAATTTGCAATACTACCAGAGGTGGAAATACTCCCCAGGGAGCCTTTCAGCAGCCAGCTGTAAAGTGGCTTTTATACACAATGCTTGTTGCAAGGTGGAATCAGTGCAGGGATGCTGTAGTTACATAATAGGGCTCTGACAGGACTCGTTCACCATTATGTTTTATTATTATTCAACTTCCTATTTATCGTTAACTCATCTGAAGTTTTGCAGGAGTTTGTATCAGATACCTTTATTACTTATTAAACTTTTCTGACTGTAAATCAGCTCCTTGATGGTAAACATTCCCCACGGAAACCTTGCTCATCCTCTGAACGCTGTGAAAGGAAAATTTCTGTTGGGTCTGTTTGTTTGTGTGCCTCACACTGCCAGGTCCAGCCACAAAGTCAGATAATTGCATCCATAATGATTATGTCCCCCTGCTTCCTGTTTGGGTGTGGACATAGATAAGGGATTCCAACGTATGTGTGTGCATTTATCCTGGCCATATTTAATGTTTTAGTTAAAAAATAAGACCATATGTAATGTTTGAACTCTGAAAGACTTTGATTTTGGCTATGTACAAACTTTTTTGTGTTCATTTAAAAGATGTTTTTGAGTGATTGTGTGTGCTTCAGGGAGTTAGCATTTGTCTGACTGTCTCCCCATCTCCCCTGGGACAGCCCGCATCCTGTTGTCACCATAGTGATGATTTTATCTCCACTGCCATGTGCTCTCTCACAGACACACCAAGCACAGTCACGCATCCATAATAGTAAATTAGGGCTCCAAGAACAACAACAGTGGCAGGAGGGGCTGTTTATAATGTCAGACCAAAGCTGGTTAACGCTGTCCAAACATCTGGATAAAGCTTAACAAGGAACATAAACTAGTGAGAGCCTGAAAGACAGAAACACAGGCTAAAACATGAGTTAAGACCCAGAGGCTGTACTGACAAGCCAGAATTTAACAAGATGGCCAAAAAGTTGAGGGTGGCCTGCAGGTCTTCAAATCCAATGACGGATCTCTAGAGACCAACTCTGAGGGCACCAGAGTCAGTGAGGAGTCTTTGGATGCTGACCCAGGACCAGGATCCCATGGTCGATGACCAGGAGGTTGTCAAATCCTAGGAGTACGAGGACGGCAACCTGTGGCTTGCCAATTTAAGGGAAGCTCGGGAGGCCATAGAGGCGGACAACCAAGGAAGTCCCAAGGAACGCTGCTCCAAGCAAGAATCTTGGAAGGCTGATCTAGAAGCCACAGTGGCCATATAGGAGACTCTGGAGGATGTTGCTTGGCTAGGAAGCCCAGGAGAACTAATCAAAGATTTGACCAATGCTTACTCGGTAGATCATAGAGTACAGCATAGTAGAGGTGTATCAACCTTGAGCTCATCTCAGATCAGTCACTGGGAGAGGCCAGGTATCCTTGATAACTTAAGGACAAGTGGACACAGTCACTGTACCCCAACAAGGAGCGGTCCCTCTGAAGATGATCTCTGAAATTAAGACTAAAATTAAATTACATAAACAGAGAGATAAAAACTAGAAATCTGTTTCTATAAGTAAAAAACAACCATAAATCAAGAGTTCAGATTTTCTCTGACATCTCATTTAAAAGGCCTTAACTGGCAGGAAATGCATGATGGGAAACTAAATAGTTATGAAACTCTCCCTATTTTTAAATATGTCCCATTCCTGAAGGATTGTTTGTGAAAGCCTTGCAAGCTATAAAATTGTCATTTTTTTTCACACTCTCACAATGTTCAATCCTGAAGCACTAGTAGTTTCTTTAAATCTTTTGCTCCCTCTCACATTTACGCTTCCAAAAAAAATCTTTGAGTAAGAATTAGGAAATCTATTTAAACAATTATTTTTATATAAAATCACACCCACTTCTGTCTTAAAAACACTGTCACCAGTCTAATGCTGCTGTTTATAAATGAGTGAAAAGCAGCTTAGTAAATATTCAGGGTAAAAGGAGAGTTCTGTGGTTTTAAAGCATGCATTTTCTGATTTTTACTAGGTTTAAAATTAATTGAATCTGATTTCAACTGTAAAAAAACCTCTCAGCACAAAGCCCAACCCATCAGTATTTTTTAAAGAAAGATGAAGCTATTGTAGAGAAGTTTGTAAAAATAAAAACCCTAGATATGTTCAGAATAAAAATGTAAAATCCTAAAACATACTTTCTTTTTACCAAAACTTTAACATCTATAGTTTGAATCCTTGATAATACTTTGCTCAGAAATCCCAAACGTTCTTGCAGCACATAAGGGAGGTATGAGGGGCATCCATTTAGGGTATTGTTCTGAACATTTCTCATGCAAAATCACAGCTTTTCACTTTGTTTTTATATCTTTTTTACAATTATGATCTAAAGTCTACAAGAAAGCAGTTTTCTAACTCCTACTTGGACAAAAATAAATCCTCATTTTTCCTGTATTAAACGTCTTCATAAACTTATGTGTGTCAAGTTAAAGGGTTCCTTTCGTTCAAGATTTTAGCTTTAAATCTCTTCCAGAAAATGGTGCTCACTTGTACTTTGCCAAGGTTACATTTTTTTTTATGACATACTGTAATAAATTATGATGATGCTAGAAATCTTTTTTTTTTTTTTTTTTTTTTTTTTTTTTGACAATATGACATTGGAAAAAAGCCCTTATTTTTCTGTTCTGTAATTAAGTTGGTGGGATGTCTCATCCTATTCTGAAAAGAAAGTTGCTAAAACTTCAAATTTTGAAACTTATTGTTTTATCCATTTTTTAAAAATAAATAATGATCACATAAATAAGAAATGTGTTTTTCATTAGATGTAAAGTTTTAACAAAGTGCCTGTTGTCTGTTCTCAGGCTCCATTTGAAGCCAGCAGGAAAAGAAAGGAATAAAGAGGGGAGAAAGTCCAGACAAAGGAAAACCGGATCCATCAGATCTGTGTATGTTCAACGTTCTTTGCACTCTTTACACATTTTAGCTCAGTTTGAAGCTTTACCCTGTTTTTGGTTTGTTTGCTTTTTTTTTTTACTTAAAGCAGTCGAGGTTTTCTGGATACTCTCAAGCTTATTGAGTGTTTTGATTAGAGAAAACTGGGTTATCTGGGCTATGCTTTTATTGAAGGACAACTTGTTTTACAGACACAGCAACAGTCAAGGTCTCACTCACACACACACACATCGCCGTAATCCACAGATAAACTCCTTAGTCACGGTTATCACCCCAGTATTTAGCCAGTAGTTGCTTTAATGTGCTGTCTGGAGCTGTGAGACATACTGTTATATAATTCGCAGTACAGTTTGGAAATATAATAACCATTAAGGATAAAAGATTTAGTGTTCCTTTCCTCTGTAGTGTGTTTTATCTGCTTCCCCTTCACTTTATTGTCAGTCATTTCCGGACCCTTGGGGCCAGAGGTGGCCCCGTTTGGGTGTGATGTCCCACAGCACCCATCCATCACTCAGAAAAGGCTTTATTCACACTTTGGCAGGGGTGAAATCTGTGTAATATGCTCCCAAATGCCACCTCTTCTGTCCATGCCAGCGGCAGGCGTGGTCACCGGGACGTGAACAAAGATGGGTCCTCTCTGCCTCATTAAGTAAGTTCATTAAAGCCGCCGGCTTCCCGGGGACGACTGAGGCATAACCAGCTCCAGTTAATGGACTGACTGACGCAGGCAACTTTCTCAGACTTAGGCTTTGGAGAGCGAAAGATCAGGGCATCTAGAGGTGGAACCCCAAGGACTGAAAGGCAACAAGGCGATCATAGCCATGGTAACAGACAGAGAGACAGACGGACAGACAGGGGAGCTAGTTTGTCAGCCTCTAAAGAAACATTATCTCACATTAGTCACACATCTCCCACACACTACATTGTGGGGGTTTGTCTCGGACAGGCAGCATGCATGTTCAAACAAGCCCTGCATTTCATTTTTAGAAAGTGCATCACTATTATCCAGACTAAAATATCCCAGTAATTACTGGACAGATTTATCACACATTTCTGTTCCTGGCCCTCAAAACAACGAGCTCTCCAGTCAGTGCTCATTTATGTTTTTTAAATGGAAACAATTTATTCTTGTCATGGTTTTCGATTCTGATCGCGATGGACCTGTGGTGATAAAATAAAACAACAACAATCCTGTCAGCTTGTCATCCAAATCTAACATCAGCTCAAAGTACACTTTTTGTCCAAATGCCAGCAAAGATAACACGAATGAACAGACAAAATTGTGTAATCTATGTTTGTTTTTTGTTTTTTTGTTTTTTTAGTTTTTAAAATTCAGCGATTCATATGCCAAAACAAACAAATTTGAGTGGCAGCTGAGCCACAACAGGAAAGAGTTTGATTTCAGCAACTTTTACTGTTTAACATTTACGCAAGGCAATAATAAAATATACTGTGTCAGATTGTTTTACATCATATCAGATCATATGGAATAATATATAATTTCCTATTCTATTGTATTTCATCATATATTTTGTTGTAATGTATTAATTTTTTTACATTTTATCATACAATATCCTCCTTATATAATTTTAAATTATATCTTATCAAATCTGTGGGATTGCATCGTATCACCCCTTATTGTATGATCATATTGTGCTATATTGTTTGTTATAAAACCGTTTTTATCATAATATTTTGTTTTATTTCACATCTTATATTGTTTGCATCATACCATAATGTCCTGCGTCACATTAATCATATTACATCTTCTCATATTGCATCGACTCTTATCATATCAAACTGTATGGTAATGTGTAGCATCATATCATACTGTGTATAAATTCATATAATAATCATATACTGTATCATGTTCTATCACACTGTACCAAATTATATCTTATATAACAATTGATCACATATTAAATTTCATAGATTATATTAAATTACTGAATTGTATTTTATCAATCGTATGTCATATCTCTGCTGTCGGACTGAAATCTTGGATCTTTAAAAATGTAATGTCCCAGGAAATGCAAAAAACATCAACAGCTCTCTTTGGTACTTTTCACTAGAAATGTGTGAATGAAACTGCAGACAGATGTGAAAGGTGATCAACAGAGTTCATTTTAGGAAAATAACCTAAAATACTAAAAATGGAGTTACGAGGTTTTGGCCCAACAGCGATGATACCATATTATCCATCCATCCATCCATCCATTGTCTATGCCCGCTTATCCTTGCAGGCTTGTGGGGGGGTTGGTGCCTATCTCGAGCAGACATTGGGCAAGAGGCAGGGTACACTCTGGACAGGTCACCAGTTCATAGAGTACAGAGAGACACACAGGACAAAAAAACAACCATGCACACACACACACACACACACACACACACACACACACACACACACACACACACACACACACCCTTGTACTTCTGTACATACTGAGGACTTTTTATTGACTTCCATTTATTTTAGTAACTGCATTTATCCCCAACCCAGACAATTTTCCTAACCCTAACCTTTACAAATCTATTCCTAACCCTAACCTTAATCAAAACTTGATTCACACCATACCTCTAAACCAGTGTTTCTAAGTTCCAGTCCCCAGTGACCACTGCCCAGCTTGTTTTACGTGTTTCCCTTCTGCCACACACCTGATTGGAATAAGTGGTTGATTAACAGGCTTCTGCAGCACTCGATGGCTGCAGAGGAGGTCATGCAATCATTTGAATCAGGTGTTCTGGAACAGGGACACATCTAAAATATGCAGGGCAGTGGTCCCTGAGGACCAGAATTGAGAAATACTGCTCTAAACCTAACCAGTAGAAGACAGCGGAACTGAAAAAAAAAGTGAGGACCTGGAAAAGGTCCACAAATGACCTCCCTTTGTTGGTAAATATTGTGAAAGTAGTCCTCTATATGTAGTATATACAACTATACACACATACACTCACACCTAAGGGCAATCTAAAGAGACCAATTAACCTAACAGTCATGTTTTTGGACTGTGGAAGGAAGCCGGAGTACCCAGAGAAAACCCATGTACACACAGGGAGAACATACAAACTCCATGCAGAAAAACCCCAGGCTGGGATTTGCACCTAGGACTTTCTGGCTCCAAGGCAACAGTGCTACCAACTGCACCACTGTACAGCCCCGATATCTTATCATATTGTATAAAATTTTATCATTTCATATTTTACCACATTGTATCATATCATGTATATATAATTTGTAATATCATATGTTATAATGTCCATAATAATAATATTAAATCATACCCTACACTATACTGTACTATATTGTATGGTATACTTATATATATATATATATATATATATATATATATATATCGTCTACATTTGATATTATATACGTATGTATTGTATACCTGATATATATCATATTATATCCACATGTTGGTTATTACTTAAGATTTTAGTAGCATTTTCAGACTCTGAACAAACTCTGAATCTAACCACTGGGGTTTTTCCACCTCTTTTTCATCCAGAACCCATGCTTCTCTGATTCCTCCCTCCACATCTCCTCCTACATCACCTCCCCTCACCACTCTACCTCCTCCTTCCTCTCCCTCCTTGAAGCCTCGGTGCCGCATGTACAGTTCTCAGATGAAGGAGCTCTCCATGAGGTAGACATTCATTATTTTTCAATTGAAATACAATTGTTTGTACTAGTAACATACTGCCTTTGATGAATTAAAACAAACTATTCAGTTTATCATCCAAATCAATCATCAGGTCAAATTTTCCCAGGAATTTTGTTACCAGCATACAATCAACACTCTTATTAGGCTTAAGTTTATACGGTTACATGCCAAAAAACAACTATTTGTTAAATTAGTATATAGAGAAGTCCATACCAAATGTTATGTTATAAAAATGTATGGTCTTGTATCACATTGTATCAGTTTGTGTCTTACTTTATGGTAACATATCATATTCTATCAAATTGCTATATTGTTTAATGTCAGGTTCATGTCACATCTGATTCTTTTGTATCCAGTTCACGTATCATTTTACACATATTGTATACAATATGATACATGTTTAATATATTGTATAATATATAATTTTTCATCTTATTGTATTCAGTAATGTATTCTCACATGCCATCATAGTGTTGTGTAGTGTATAGTATCGTCATATCTTATCATATTCATTGCTGTTCTTCTGTCAAGTATCATTGTATTTTCCAAAAATCACCAAGTAACTCTGAAGCTAATCCTGCTGTTTCTGAACCTCTTTTTCATCCAGAACCCATGCTCCTGTGAATCTTCCTTCCATGGCCCCATCTCCTCCATCACTTCTTCCCACCACCGCAAGTCCATCTCTGCCTCCTTCTCCGACACCTCGGTGCCGCCCCTGCAGAGGAAGGAAGTGGGCCCTGGATGAAACGTCATGTCAGTGCAGATGCACCCTCAAAGCGAAGAGCTGCAGTCGAAAAGGCCAGATTCTCAACTCTCGTCGTTGCAAGTCAGTCCACATGAATGGCACAAACAAATCTGGACAGCTTGAACCAGCATAAGTACACAGAGGAAAATATAGGATCAGAGCTATACTAATAGAGTGACTTAAAGTCTTGCCAATTAATATGATCTGTAATTTATACAGAATCAATTCGTTCTACTAAACTTTTTAACCATTTGTCACAACAACCACCATCATCAGTGTATTTTGTTGCAGCTTTTTAAAATAGACAAACTCAAAAGTGATGAATTCTTTAAGTGGAAAGACACAGGAAAATAATGCTTGGTTTTCAAATGTTTTTACAAAAGAAGTCTGAAAGGTGTGTGTATTTGTATTCAGTCCCTCTTGAGTCTGTAGAGCCACCTTTCGCTGCAGTTACTGCCACAAGTCTGTTGGGGTCTGTCTTTAGCAACTTCAGACATCTACAGACTGAAATCTTGCCCACCCTTCCTTAAAAAAAAGCTCAAGCTCAGTCAGATTGGACAGAGTCTTCCCATAGATTTCAATTGGACTTGGATCTGGACTTTGACTGGGCCATTCTAACACATGAATGTTTTAAAGTCAACCAAAGGTCTGAAACTCCAGTCTTTGAGGGCCCTGAAACTTTTAAATGTCTCCATGGTCCAGCACCCCTAAGCCAAATGGATGAAATACCTCCTCAGCATATAGTCAAGGTTCTGCTAATGATCCAATTATTTGATTCAGGTTTTCTGAAGCAGGGACATATCTGACAGGCCCTGAAGGACTGGAGTTTGACACGTGTGGTTGAACCCCTTCTGCTGTTTCTCTGGTGATATGTGTTCAGTGGGATCTAATCTTATATATACAGTAGATTTAAAGGAACAGAGGTGACTAAAGTGCTTCACAAGTCCATCAAGGAGCAGAAAACATTCAATGTAAACATATTATAAGAAGTGAAAGACTGATTCTTGCTAGTTGTTTTATATATATATATATATATATATATATATATATATATATATATATATATATATATATATATATATATATATATATATAGCAGTTTGGACATGGGACATAAGTTTTAAATTGGGTCTCGTCTCACCAGAGCATTTCTTCTTCATAGTTGTATTCCCCTCACGACTCATGTTTAACTGGAAACGGGGCTCCCTGATGCTTCCTTTTAACAATTGCTTTCTTCTTTCCACACTTCTTTAAAGGCCAGATGTGTGACATGTATGACTAATAATTGTCCAGAGCTGCGGGTTCTGCAGCTCCTCCAGGGGCCTTAGGCTGCTTTTCTGATTAAAGCTCTCTTTGTCCTGCCTGTTGGTTTTGTTGAACTGCCATACTCGTTCTAGTTTTGGATGAATTGCTTGAACAGTAAAATATTATTTATTTTCACATGTTAAAATGTTTGAAATCTCTTCATCGGTTTCCTTTCACTGTACAAATATGTACTTTGTTTTGGTCGATCTCATAACATCCTAATAAAATACACTAAAGTGTCTGTAAAGGGTTTGAATAGATTTGTAAGCTACTATAAATACAATCATCTTGAGCTTCAGAGTATGTTCACCAGCCTTTCTTTATGACGGCTAATTCCAAATGAAAATGTTTGAAAAGTTGTTTTTTTTTTTTTTTTTTTTTTAATTTATTACTGACACTTTGTTTCACGATGACAAACAGTGAATTTCCATTGTCCAGTATCAGTGAAAGCACTTTTAATGCTAACACTTTCCTCTCTGTTTATCATTTCAGGTGTGAAGCGACAAGGACTTGATCCATCCAACTACTTCCTTCATACCCCACCAAATGTCTTTAGATCCATCACCTACTC
Source organism: Anableps anableps (assembly GCA_014839685.1). NCBI lineage: Eukaryota > Metazoa > Chordata > Actinopteri > Cyprinodontiformes > Anablepidae > Anableps > Anableps anableps. Next base: position 23,496,050 of record CM026074.1, on the reverse strand, counting down.
TCAGCATCTGTGCCATGGACAGCAGAGATGCTCGGGCATCCTGTATCAACCCGAAGGATGTATTATTAGAAGCACACACTAGAACCTGTACTCGTGCATCATTACACCCTAAATGTGCTGTAGATCTGTATGTGTGCAAGCATATTTTCCACCTCGTCGCTTCTGTGGCAGAGCTTTGTGTACGTGTGTGTGTGTCTTTACGCACATTCTGTGTCACTTGAGTTGAAGGATGAAGGCACTAGAACTATCTCTGCTAAGTTGTGTTTTTTGGAGACTGGATTGCAACTTAACTGCACAACAGACCAGTGGAAAAAAGACTGGGACCGGCTTGGACAAGTGTCCTTCAGTGTTTCAGTGGAAGGAAAACTGCACACTGAGATGGATTCCAGGTTTAAATCCAGGGAAGAGGATTTGAGATGCAACAGCAACGATTTATCGGTGGACATATGTACTTTGAGACGCACCAGAAGGATACGGGGCATGCTCATGAGCTGGCACCCCAGTGTCTCTGGACCTGATTGAGAAGATGAATGCTGGGATGAGTGGTATCTGTGTGGTCTGCTCACTGAAAGACGCAGATGGGCTATCCCTGCAACCGTTCACTCTCATTCAAAGCATATGACCACGGGTTGGCTCTCCAAGCCGCTTTCCGGCATTTGTTTAATTTCGAGCCCTTTGTGTCCGTCTCTCTTCAGCTCCTCAATTGAAAGAAGCCGCTTTGCCTCTCTTTGCCTCTCTTTTCGGCAGTGAGGAGAATGACAATAATGAGGCCTGGCGGCTCTCCACTGCTCCACTCACACAAACATTCACACTTATAATACCAGGAACACAGACGTCAAGCTAAATGCAGACATTCACTCTGCTGCAGCACACATGCATCCATATCTACACACATACATGCAATGTGAAATGAATGCTAGTAGCCATAAGCCATTTGTACAAATATGTCAGTTGTTTCTCTGCAATTTTACTGCAAAGTAAGCATATATAGAGTATTTTATAACATGCCACTCTTTTATATTTTATTATAATTCTGCCAGGTTGATTGCAGAGGTAATGGAGAGTATATATTGCGGGAAGTATCTTTGTTTTGCTTGTGTTCATCTTTAATCCGCCTGCATAACGACTCACACTGGGTGGCCTGCTGGTCCGATGCCCAAATGTATTGAATTTAAACAGAGAGGGCTCACACGAGCCACAAATGGGAGACTCTATAGATTTACAAAGTGTAATTCAAACAATCAGTGGGGTGGTGTTGTGTGCAGCACACAGAAACCAAGCAAATAGCCATCCCCGGTGCAGTGAAAGGAAAACATAGCTATTGTTGTTGCATGTTAGAGCCCGGATGCGGGGAGTGTTTTTCACCCAGAGCATAACTTGTTTATATTCAGGCTGAATCTCACGGTTTTACTCAGTGTTACTTTATGACCGCTCGGCTGCAGAGTCGAGGAACAAAGATTTACTTCTCGAGCAGCTTGTCAGTCAGTCGGTGTGTGGAGCTGAAGAAGTGGCAGGTCAGAGAGTTTAAAGTCCGTTTTTTTTCTCTTTAACTCCCATTCAGAGCCTGTCTGCTGTGCCAAATTTGACTGAGAACATTTTAGCCGTGACGTATCAGGGGTTGGGGTTAGAAAACGGCTCAACAATAGCTTGGAAATGCCACGATTCACGGCTCAGTGTTCATACAGTCCCGCTGATTGAAGAATAGTCCCCCAGAAACAAGCTACCATCCAGAGTGTGAATTATTTATGTGTCGGCACTGAAGCAGCAGAACTTTGTTTCGGTGGCTGCTGTGATAAGCTTTTTATTTATACTCTCCTCAGATGAGATTATGTTTTTATTTCCATGCTCATTGTTCAGTGTTTATTGCTGTCAATCAATGCTTCAATCACTACCTCTCTATTAAATATATAATGTACATATACCATAGCAATGACAGAGTATTAGAGCATTATTGTTACTTCCTGTGTGTTGAATGAGATAATGATGCATTTGGCAATAAGCAGAGTCTCTGGTGTAGAGACAGATTATTACTCTTTTAAAGGAGGAGGCTGAACTGATCCTCAGAGTACAGGCCAGATGTGTGATAGAGGAGAAGGTTGCTAAGTGCTTCGTTTAACCTCAATATTATCGTTGTCCAGTTTTGTCTTCACAGGTGCATCCTAGTGAATTTCAATATATTTTAGAAGGTAATTTATTTCAGTAATTCAGCTCAAAACTGAAAAGTATATATTATATAGATTTATTACCCACAGAGTGATATAGCTCTAATGTTTTTTCCTATATCACTATTTTTTATCAAGTTTTATCAATTGATGACTGTGGATGATTATGGCTCAGTGTATTGAAAAATGATTATTAATAGAGAACTTCATTAGTAGTTCCCTCATCTTCACTTTACTTTAAACCACAAAAGGTCATTGCTGAAGAAGCTGGCTGTTCAGAGTGTAGTATCCAAACACATTTTTCTTTTCACTAAACTTTCCAACCCTATGCTTGGATACAGCTCCATTAATCGCCAGCCTATTATACAATTATCTTTTGCAGCTTACCCTTCTTGTGGGGGGTCTCAGTGTTTTCGCTCAAGTCAGCAAACCATAACTTCAGTATGTGGACTCAGTACTTGGTTGGGGCTACTTTTAAATGAAGAAATGCATCCATGTGGTGTAGCATGGAGGCACTCAGCCTGTTTGATAGCGGCCCCTCATAGATTCTCCTTGGTGTTCTGGTCAGGCTAGCTTTCTGGCCAGTCAAGCACAGTACTGCCATGGTTACTGGAACAGCTTTTGGTACCTTTGGTAGTGTGGGCAGGTGCCAAGTCCTGTTGGAAAATGAAATCAACATCTCCATACAGCATGTCAACAGAGGGAAGCATGAAGAGCTCTGAAATTTCCTGGTAGATGGCTGTGCTGACTTTGGACTTGATAAAACCCAGTGGACCAACACCAGCAGATGACACGGTTTCCCAAATCATCACTGACTGTGGAAACTTCACTGTGGACTTGAAGCAACTTGGATTCGGTGCCTCTCCACTCTGCCCACAGACTCTGGGGCCTTCATTTTCAAATAAAATATAGTATCCTTATTGCTTGTGCATTTTTATCTACCAAACTTTGTCCTTCTGCTCAACTTTATTTTGTTCACATACAGAACTTTGAGATAGGCAATGACCTTTTGTGGCTTACACATGATTTATGCTTCTTGTCATTTCTTTCCTTGGAAATATCGACGGTTCAGATCCTGTCAGAATGGACCTGTTCTTTCATTTCAGAGGCTCTTTTCCCCTTTCTTGTAACTTTCCACATACAGCATTAGTGGCGCTTGACAAAGAGAAAGAGCAGCAGGGCAGAGTCTGAAAACTTGCTTGTTTTTTACAAACACAAGCATGGGTAAATATAAGTATAGAAGGAACACCTATTGCATACACTTAAAACATACACTTGAATTGTTACAGTTCAAAAAAATCTAGAAACAACATTTATAAGGTTAAACTGTGTGTAAATGCTTTATTTACCATGCTGTTTGTATGCTTACTTCAACCACATTTCTTCCTTTCACCAAACTTTCCATTAATATGCATCGACACAGCTCTGTTAATCACCAGCATATTTTGTAGTTGCTTTTTGAGACTTACCCTGTTTGTGGAGCATGTCACCGTCTGTCTCTCAAGTCAGCAATTTATAACATGGCCATAACATAATATCTCTGAAAAAAAAAACTTTTTATTGCCGCTATATGATATTCTAATGTTCTCTAAAACATAAATTTGGGTTCTTATTAGCTGTAACCCATAATCGTCAAAATTAACAAAAACAAACACTTGAAATCGTTGTCGTGAATTCATATAATATCTGAGTTTTTCTTTTTTTATTGAACTACAGAAATAAAAGAAGTACTTGATGATTTTCTAATTAACCGAGATGCATCTGTATTTAGGATCGTTTTTCAGAAATTTACTGGAGCTATACAGGATAGTTGATACCAGCCTTTTTTTTCTGTTAGGCTAAATTAATCTGGATCTTTCATTCAGCTATCTTAGAATAAAACTGAAAAACATGAGGGAATGACTACTATCAGAGGTCCTAAAATATGTGCAGGGACTCTTCACTTCTTAGATACAGGATCACATAATATGAGCTTTAAACCCTTGAGTTCGTTAGTTTTAAATTTCCACCTGCAAAGTCCCTAAATAATTGTCGATATGACCTATTGAGCCTCAGGGCATAGTGATTAACCTTGGGGTCTATGGCGAAGAGACACTTGAAACAGTTTAGAAAACTCTCCTTGTTCCCATCACCAGGCTAGAGTGGGATTTTTCTACTTCTGCTTCATCAGCGTAAATAACTGCCTCATAATGATGAGTCAGAAAAAGATTAAAAGCTTAAATCTCCTTTTAAGCTCTTGCTGCAAAAGAAATTCTGCATATATTTTCCTCTTACTGGCTGCAGCCTCATCAACCTGACCTCTTTTTCCACAATTTTAACAGATGGTCCTGGTGCTCGGACCTCCAAGGTGGAAGAGGTTAAAGGTCTCAGTTAGGCAGATTATGTTACTTTTGGGTAAAGCCAGGCTAGTTTAGCCCTGTTTCTTTATCTTAATACTAAACCCAACCACCCGGTTCATGAACCGAAACACATATACACAGAATATACATGGATTATTGTATCAATCCTCTTGTTTAACTCTTGAGAATATAGTTTTGCTGTGATATTACAGCCTCTCCTGTTTGGACATTAATGATTTGCATAAGCATTTAACACTTTGCGTTTTATGATTAGGGAATATTTAAATAAGAAAACAAACGTTTGAGGGAAACCTATGAGTCCTTGGACCCCAGTACAGATTGCACTTGTGTCTGAGACTGCAGAGCATATATTGTAAGATCAGTTCACAGTAAAACAAGAAATAAAATCTATGTTGAGGAACAACTAAAACGAAATCACTCTTGCAGACACGTGACATACAAAGGTATTCATAACCCTTGAACTTTTTCACATTTTGCCACAATAACCACACAAGCTTCGATGTATTTTATTTTTATATACTTTTTGAGGGGCTTTTTTATGACAGACCAACACTAACTAGTGCACAGCTGTAGAGTGGAAGAAAAAGTATACAATAGCAGTTACCGCTGCTTGTCTCCTTTGGTCTGAAATTTTTACTTATTCTTCTCTGAAAAAAAAACAGCCCAAGCTCAGTCAGACTGGATGAAGAGTGTCTATTAACAACCAATTTCAAATTTTGCCACTGAGTCTCAGTTGGATATATGTCTGCACTTTGACTAGGCCATTCTAACACATAGATATGTTTTTATCTAAGTTATCCCTTTGTATTTTTGGCTGTATGTTCTGGGTTTTTGTTCTGCTGGAAGCTGAACTTCAGCCCCAATCTCAAGTGTTTTGAAGCCTTTAACAAGTTTTCTTTCAAGATTGTCCTTTATTTAGCTCCATCCATTTTCCAATCAATTTGCTTCCCTATCTTTTCTGAAGAAAAGTATCCTCTCAGCATGATGCTGCCACCATCGTGTTTAATGGTGGGGATGATGTGGTTCAGGTGTACTTTTTCGACCATTCATAAAGCTTTCAATGTTCAGTTTCCAGCAGAACAACTTTTTCCACATATTTGCTGTGTCCCCTATGTGGTTTGTGAAGCGGATTATTAAAGGCTTGTTCCAAAAACACCAACACCTTACCACTCTCCCACAAAGGCCACATTTGTGTAGTGCACAACTAATATTTAATCTGTCAACAGCCTCCCAGCTGAGCAGTGGATTTCTGCAGTTCCCTCAGTGACCATGGAGCTCTTGGTTGCTTCTCTGATTATTGCTTTAGATAGGTAGCTCTCCTGTGCATTTACATAGATAGCCATGCTTTAATAGGTTTAGTATTGTGTACCATTTACTTTGCACTTCACAGTTATGCAGCACTTAGTGTTAGTCTGTCACATGAAATCTCAATACAATACAATGCAGCTTGTTGCTGCAATGAGTTGCTTCACGAAGTGTCAAAGAGGTCAAGATGTATTAATACTTTTGCACCCTATATAGTCTGTGTTGTGCACATTTTCACCAAGAGTTTTGTTTCAATGCATGAAATCTAATCAGTTTACCAGGAACCTTTTATTCTATAAACATCTGGTATTATCTGTCCTGCTTTTTCCTGCAAATATACAGTTTGGACATGTTAGATGTCCATAGATGTCCTTCTCCTGTGTGAACTTCCAACATCAGTGTGCTGTGTACTGTTAAGGTAACTCTCTCCAGCTTTCAGTGTCTGAATAAACTCTAGTAATCCTTACTGAACTCTGTAACATCTTATAACCTATCATATCCATACTGTGTATAACATAGTGGATACTTTAGAGACGTATCTGTAACTTCATTTTAGCTGTTCATTACAACGAATCTCTACTCTGCAAATACTTTATACTGCTGTAGCCTATGTAGAGACAAGAAAGCAACACTCTTTTTTTGCTGCTACACCATTTGTGCCCTTTTATGATGTCTTTGTAGAAAACAATGCAGGTTTATGTTGCGTTAACTTGTAAGTTAATTGATTCAGTGTCCTCATTAAAAGTGTACTCTGCATCCTCAAATGTATCCAGAATTATACCAGAATACAACCATAATGTTACAGATGTTATTAAAGGAAATGTCTTATTTTTCATATGAGCTCTGGTTCTCTTCCTGCTCCCACCTTCTCTGTTCCTTTGTTTCTTTTGTTTTTTAATCTCTCGTTGGACCATAATGAAAGGTAAACAGATGCGTTTCATTATGCTGCCACCCTGGGAGTTGGACACTGAGAGAATGTGCGTATGTGCTGTGACGCAGTGTTGTGAGACATAATATTGTTGCTGCGCCTCCTCTCATCTGTGCTGCTGAGTCAGAAGTACAAACGTGTGCAACCCCTCACTATTTATTTACTCAAATTCATGTGAGGCCTCGGATTTGAGTTTTAGTAACCTTAATATGTGTATATCTGAGTCAGTTTACCTGTTCCACTGTGAGAACAATGTCCAATGTTGGTGAAATTCTAACAGATAATTTTATTTTTCCTGTGTTCAAACTGTTTTTGTGTAACAGAACTAGTCACATTTGGTTCCCTGTTGCTTGCTTAGGCCTAATTCTTGCTCTCGTAAGCATTTTATTACAAATTGATGATGTGGTGAAATAACAGATGTCCAGCATTGTGCAAAAATTTTAAACTACCTATAGTTTATTTTAAATTAAGCCCAAAATTATTCATACCCCTGGCAGACTTGGGTTTAAATTCATCCTTCTATCCATTAGCTATACCAGGGGTCTGCAACCTGAGGCTTGGGAGCCCCAAGTGGCTCTTTGGACCTTCCACAATGGCTCTTAATTCCTTTGACTAAAACTGATAAAGAACTAACTAATGTTTTTAAATACAGATATAATAACAAATGCATGCTTATAGTATTGATTCGTCTTTTGTTAAGGAACAATTGCACTGAATTTCCATAACAAAAGATGATTTTTAAATCTATTTTTTTCTTGTCTTACATTGAAAAATCACTAAGTGTATTTGTCCTATTTTTACACTTTCATATTTTTCTTTATTTCAAAACCTAAAAATAGAAATAAAACAGTGGTTCTTTAAAAATAGCAACAAAATTCTAAAGAAGACATTTATCTTTTTTTCCAAAAGGTCATGTAACATTTGTGGCTCTAAGCAATTTTTTCCCACTGGACTGGGGGTGAAAATGGCTCTTAGGATTGTAAAGGTTGCAAACCCCTGTGTCCATACCCTCTTGTCCATGCAGGGTCGCCTGCAGGCTGGTTCCTATATCTGGGCGAGAGCCGGGATACACCCCGGACATGTTGCCACTCCATAACAGGACAACAAAAACACACACAAGACAAACAACCATGCACGCACACTCACACACCCCTAGGGGCAGTTTAGAGAGACCCATTAACTCAAGAGTCATGTTTTTTGGACTGTGGGAGGAAGCCAGAGTACCCAGAGAGAACCCACGAATGTGTGGCGAGAACATGAAAACTCCATGCAGACCATGAAGACCCAAAGCTGGGATTCACACCTAGGACCTCCCAGGTTTAAATTAATCTTTTAATTTTATGAAATTGTTTCTTCTGACTACTGTTAAGGTTTTGGAGTAACCTGTCCAGACTCCTAACTTGAATTTGATAGAGAATCTGTGGAAGGAGCTAAAGTTTAGGGTTATGGTACAACCAACCACAAAAATCAACCTCAAAAATTTGGAGCATCATCAAAGATAAATCATCAAAGTACCATTGAAAACATGCAAAAAGCTGGCCAGCAGTGATTAAAAGGGTTTGACTGCTGGACTGCTAATGAAGATTTATAAGATTTTAAGATTATAGAAGAGTATAAATAATTTTTGACATGCCAAAATTTTTATCAGATGTAAATAAAATGTATTAATATTTTATATTCACAAAGTTTTCAGCTCACAGCTCTTTGAGAAACACCAACGAATGGGAACAGATTGTATCTTTGTTACTGGCTCCTTGTTACAAAACTCCTAAAGATATGACTTAATTTGGATTGTTTGCTAAACCGGCACACACCCCTGTTAAAAATCCCATTTCCACATTTAATGTGATGTTTGTCTTTGACATCTCAGCTAAAAACAAATTGAAGGCAAAATAAATCTGTTAGAATGGAATATAATAATTAAGGAAAAAGTATAACAAACTGGCTACATATAATTTTAGTTAAACTAATATTTTTGTTGAAAGACACTGATACATTTTTAGGATTCCTTGGTTGGAGCCAATCAGCATCCCACATCTTGACTTTGTAATATTTGCCCACTCTACCCTGCAAAAGTTCACTGATCCTGTCAGATTGCATGGACATCTCTCGTCCACCACCCACTTCAGGCGACCCCACACATTTTCTGTCAGTCTTAGCTCTGAACTCTGGCCATGCCATTCTGTGACTGTTCCTCTAATAAAATCATGCTTCTATGGATTGGGGGGGAAGTGATCACTTCAATGTTGAAACATGAAATTCCTCTTTATTTTCCACTTTCTAACAGAAAAATTAAGGTTTTTGGTCAAAACTGACAGGCATTTGGAACTGCACAAAATTTTATCCAGTTTGATTAAAAAAAAAAAAAAAAAAAAAAAAAAAAAAAAAAAAAAAAACAACCAGATTCATCTTAAGAAAAGTAAACCCAGGGCATGATACTGCCACCACCATGTTACACTTTCTTTTGGCAGGGCTCAGTGTTGTTTTTGTGCTAACCACTTTAAAAAACTGCCCAAATGTCTGGAGAACTAATAGGTGTTTAAGACATGCTGGTTACTTATAGAATATAATAATATAAAGAAATTTGTGCTTCAGGAGATTTTAGCAGGACTGTAATTACAGGTTGCTAATTTATGGCCATGTATTGAATTTTAATGATTTCCTGGAAAGGAGAGGAAAGGAAAGGAAAGGAAAGGAAAGGAAAGGAAAAATGTAAAATGAGAAAGAGGGAATAAGAGAGGAGGATGAGAAGAGCTAAGTGCTGCTGCCAACCTCTCTGTTGAAAGGGCATAATGCCAGAGCTAAATATAGCATCCAGATTGAGGAGACAGAGAGTAAGAAAAGGACAGAGTGAGTCATGAATCTAGACACAGACAGGATGCCTTCTCTCGAGGATCTGCTCAGTTAAGCTCTTTGCAACTTTAATACTTCTAAAATTCAAATAAATATTCCCAAAAAGATATGAACTCTATGCCTGTCTTTGACTCTTTACTCATTTTACACTCACCCTTCTTTCCTCTTGGCCTCCCCTCCATTCCTCCCCATACAACCCTCACTTCATGGCTTTGTCTACTTGTATCAGGACTTCCTGTATTTTTCCACCTTGCTGTTCTCTCACTGTTTTTCTAATAACTACATCCATGGTTTCCTCCCTGCTTATGTAGCAGCAGCTGTGTTGAAGCAGGTACTGGTCGCTATCAGGTCTGTGTGTTGTCAGATGGTATCAGCTCCTCTGTGTGAGTCTGTGTGACAGAAAGGCAGATAACACAGACCAGGGATAGAAAGAGGGAGATTTAGTTCAATGTTAGAAAGGTAGAGAACATTCAAGCGTGTTCACAGGACAGTGACTGTTTTTTTTAGGAGAACACAAAGAGCCTTTTTTCATTTTACACAAACATGGTGTTATCTTCAACAGAAACATGGACCAGACCCTGTTTGTCTCACTCCACTGAAGGACATCAGTCTTGATGAAAGATCTGTGCCTCTTTGTCACTACATGGGAAAGTGTCCACAAAGACAATAGACCAAGGATAAAATATGACGATGACAGAGATCATGTGGGAATTCCTCTGAGTTACAGCAAAAGAACTTGATGTTCATTTTCATAACTACAGCAGGGAAATGGAAACTTAACTTTTTCCTTAGTAAATATATTTCTAATGAGGTTTTTGACATGCAGTTCATACCAGAGCTCTGTAACAGCACAAGTAATCCACACATAAAAAGAAAGCTAGTCTATAAATTAGGTTTTGTGTATTAAAGTGGAGTTAACTTTACAGCCTCAAGATGGCTCCTATATTAGGAAACTATTTCCATGTGTTGCTCAGGAGCAATTTTAACCTCCTGAGCAAATTGTCTTCAGATCTTGAGGGTTCTGGGAGCCTCTTCCATGTATTCTGACTTTCACTTCTTTCCATAGATTTTCAGTGGGACTGGTCCATTCAAGCAGCTTTAGTCTCTTTCTCTGAAACCAGCTGAGAGTATCCTTGGAGATGTATTTGGTATTATTATCTTGATGAAGAAATCCAGCCTCATCTCATCTTGAGATTTTTATCAAAAATGTCCCAGAACATTTCTCTACTCACCCTTCCTTCAGTTATTTGAAGTCTGCCAATACCATGTGCTAAAAAAACAGTCCCGCAGCATAATGTTTTAGTGTTTCAAATTTCACCACTGGGATGGTGTTTTTTGGAGTGATGTGCAATGTCATTTAGTCTCACCAGACTTGAATATATTCTTGCAGTACTTCAGCAGTTTTTCAACATGCTTTTTCTTCATCAGTGGAGTCTTGCAGGTGCTTAGTGATCATTGCGGATGAGTTAACTGCCTTTCATGGATAAACTGTAGCTATAATTCCTGGTCTTGGCTCTTGAACATCTCTTCTTTTGACTCCTCTGCCATATACCCTGAATAGAGCATCTGGTTTTTGATGCTTTATGAGAAAATTATGTTGTTTATATTTCAGCGTTATGATCCCAGTGGTGCTCACTGGAACATTCAGAAGTTTGGAAATATATATGTAGCCAGTACCATTGGTATTCTTTGCAAGAATAAGACTGTGAAAACCTTTTGAGAGGTCTTTGCTTTCATCTATCTGTGATACCTTGTCAATGACAAATCTTTTCCTAGCCCATTAATAAGGACTAAATAATGTTATGGTAATTTGCACCTACACAGAGCAGGATTGTTTTTAAAACATCTCCAATGCTATTGTGTACCTCCCTTTTTCATGTGTTCAGTACTTATTCCTGTCATTCCACTTTATTACACAAAACATAATTTACAGACTTAATTGTATTATTTCTTTGTTGGTCTAGATTACATGAGTTGTTAGCAACATCTGGTCTAACTTTCATGTCAACAGGCCTATTATAAATATGTTAAGAGAGAAAAACATTGACATGTTCAATACTTTCCACACTATACATCCATAACATGATGTACCCGTTAAAAATAATTCAAAACTGAAGCAGTTTATTTCTGTTGAAGCATCAAAGTCAATTATCTTCATCTGTTGGACTCTATGAATATATCTATGAAATGTATAGTTTCAAAAATTGTAGACATATTCATTCATAATTTATAAACAGGTCAACCCATTTTTATGCAATATTTTTAAATAAGAAAAGAGATCCCATGACAAAGAAAAGAAGAAAGTATTTCTTTAATCACTTGGCACTGGAAGATGTCTAATAAGCACGAGAGGCAAGAGAGATACCCTGACATTTTAAAGTGAGATACAAAAACTGAAATCTGAGTTGAACTGGATGAGGAGGTAGTAGGGTCGTGCTCGGGCAGGATGGTCGAGAGCTACATGGGGTATTGTGGTTGGGGGTCCAGCAGCTAAATGTTCGAGGACATAGTTGTGGTTTAGGCAGGCTTGATCCTGTCAGCAAAAGGATGCAGGTACCAGCAGGAGTAATTGGACATCAGAGAGCCTTACTGGATCTTATCTTTATTTTTCCATACCATATACCTGCAGGTTGACTCACCTGAGGCAGCAACCAATCAAGTGTTTTTGTGTCTCCAGTCATTGCCGCTTGCCGTAACGTAAAAGTCAAGTTATTACTTAATGACAAAATGTCAGCAGTGGCACAAAGATCTCCAGTGCATTGCAAAAATATGCACACCTTTTGAACTTTTTCACATTTTGTGACGTTAAGACCACAAACTTAAATGTGTTTCATTTTGATTTTATGTGGTAAACCAGCATTAAGTAGCACACAATTGTAACATGATAAGAAAATGACAAATGTTTAAAAAAAAAAAAAAATTAAAAAATAAACTTTTCACAAATAAAAATCTGAAACAATGATGTGGTTCTGGTCCGTGACCCTTGTAGTTTGATACCCCTAAATAAAATTCTGGGCAACCAATACCCTTCAGAACTCACCCAGTTAGTAAACAGACAAACTGGAGCAGTACGTCACCTTTCAGTAGGACAATAACCCTGAACATAAAACCAGAGCTACCATGGAGTGAGAGTGTGAGTTAGAATGGCTCAGTAAAAGTCCAAACCTAAAGCCAATACAGAATCTGTTTGAAAGCTTGAAAACTGATGATGACGGACACCCTATCTAATATAACTGAGTTTAAGTTATTTTTCAAACAAGAGTGAACATACATGTCATATCTTGAGCATATATATATTGAGTCATATATATATATATATATATATATATATATACTCAATATATATATATATTGATATACTCAATATATATATATATATATATATATATATATATATATATATATATATATATATATATATATATATATATATATATATATATATATATATATATTGAGTCATATATTGAGCTTTGAATGATATATTTTAACCTTTTCTTTTGCAGCTTTGAATGATTACAGAAAAACTTGAGGGAATTTTAAAACAACAATTTGCGGCAAACATTTTAATTTATTACTGATTCTTTCTGATTCGCATAGGGTCAGAAAGTTAACATATGAACTCAGATATATTTGTATTTACATCCCCCAATAATATTGAATTGATAGTCCTTTGCAAGCCGCATGTGGACCACACACTTGTAGGAACAAACAAGCTTTTGGCATGATTCAGGCTGGACATTAGACCACTCTTCTTGGGAGAGTTGGAGTTCTTTCAAATTAGCAAGTGTCCTACAATACGGATTTGGCTTTTAAGCATAGTCCACCACCGGTTAAAAATATTGAGGTCAAGGCTTTTGATGTGTGTTTGGGATCAATGGTCAAGTAAAATTCCCAGTGGTGTCTAAGTTGCAGCCTTCTTTGATTTAAGGAGAAGCTGAAGAATTTGAAAGTCATCCTTTACCATCATTATTCCATGCATTTTGTAATTTGATGAGGTTCATTTAAAATAGTTTGTACAGTCAAAACCCTACTCTCAAATTAATAAACAGCAAATACTATATTAGTAATAAGGAAACTCATATGCATACTCTCCTCAAGAGACAGTATCCTGCAACTTTTAGTTGTGTCTCCGCTTCAACAAACCTGAGTCAAATAATGAGGTCATTCGCAGGAGGAGGAAGTGATTCAAACATTTGATTCAGTTGTGTTAGACCAGGGACGCATCTAAACGTTGCAGGACAGCAGCCCTTGAGGACTGGAGTTGCAGATGGCTGCACCAGTCATATGTCATCCAGAGCAGTGATTCCCACCCTGGTCCTCAGGGACCACTGTCCTGCATGTTTCTTCAGAAGTTAACTTAAAGACTAAAAATGACAAAGAAAGCATGTGGACCTTAAAAATGTTTCAAAAGATAAAAAAAACAAGACAAGAAAATAAATAAAAGCAACATGTAGGCCAATATACTAGCTGTTGGTGCTAATTGTATTGTCCTTGTACCACTTTTTTACTAACTGGGTAAAAATGCTTGTATATTCAAATATGAGTCAGGGTCATGGACACTCTTAGGTCAGTAGCTTGAACGTTCGGAAACCACTGATATAGATGGTCCCTTACTAGAGTTAACCCACAGATTTATATTTTCATGTAACGTATCCATTTGCTGAGTTAAATCAGAATCAGAACCAGCTTTATTGGCCAGGTTTGGAATTTGACATCAGGTTAACATGCTCACAGCGTACAGACATTAAGTATAAATCTGTAAACTTTAGAGGACATTAAATTAAATGAACAATATGTGCATGTAGAGCAATTTTTTTTCCTTCTTGAAAAAATATTTGATTTTCTTTGAGAATTATGTGATTAAACAGAATAAAATGTAGCCCTGATGATTTGTGATACCATCTTCATTAGTTATTTTAAGAATCATAAGAGTTAAAAGTTTCAGTCTTTCTGTGTTGTCTTTGGCACTCTGTTGTCGGCAAGTCAGAAAAAAATGTCACCCCCTGGAGGTTAGATGGTGAATACGCATTTATATTACCCCCTCAAACTCATCAGTGTCTTTATATTTTAATTTACTTTATTCATTATTTAAATTAACCATGCTAAAATAAGCTATATTTAGTCATTTGTTTTATCTTTTTGTCCTATGTTGATTCTAATTTAATCTTATCTGACTGTAAGAAGGAGACATGTTGCCCTCTGGTGGCGAAAGCGTCACAACTCCGGAGATTTTCAGTCTCAGTTAAGGAGACGTGGCAGTGACGTCAATTCCGGAAATGACCCGGATCGGAACTTTAACTGTAGGGTTGGTTACTTCTCATCAGAAACATCGAGAAGCTACATTAAAATGGAGTGATATATACTCAAGTAAGTTGAAACGAATAAAAATATGTATTTTTCAAAGCATAAAAGACTTCAGCATGTCAGTTTAGGCCGTATTAAGTCGCGGTAATGATGAAGGAATTGCTTGAAAAACCTGTTAGCATCGCCTGGCTAACGTTAGGCCGTGATCAGCTGTGCGTCGTGATGGGCGGCCTTTTGTAAGACTTCAGATTAATCATCCTTATCTAATATGTATATTTAGCTCTCCTTGGGTCTGTGTGTTAGTTAAGACCGACATCTCTTCTATACCATCCAGTTTTAGAGGTTTAAATCTTTAGTTGTTGAAGTCAACAGTGCCGGTTGAGTGCTGTTTTGTATTTCTCATCGAGTGAGGCTGAGCTTCAGAGAGGTTTATTTTTTGTTTTCTGTCACAGACATCCGTATGTTCATGAAGAACATTCCACCTTGGATGTAGGCTTGTCGGCACATCTTCCTGTTTATTATTCATCAGACCAGCTAAAGGAGGCGGATCCAGCCGTTTCAAGTGATCCACAGCGGGTTTCTGACCCTCTAATCGGCGGCACGATGACTTGCCGCGACCGAACCCTCGAGTTTCAGTCAGCCTGTAAATCTCTCCAGGGCAGACAGGTATGTTGGTGGAAACACCCTCATCATAGCACCATAATAACACCAGCACTCTGTCAACACTAGCAAAATTGTCCCAAACTTCATATATATAGATTTATTTTTACAATCATGTGTATCCAACTATAGACACTTTTAGTTTTGCTTTCTGCTTAACTTTTTAATTTTTTTTTTTTATTTTTTTTTTTTTATTTTTTTTTTTGTGGTTTGGTTCCACTTTTGGTTTCTTAATTTTTAGACAGAGCGCCAACTCCAATTTAAAAGGCTGATCTTGATTCAGATCATTTTAACAGGCTGTGTATTTTTTACCAATAACTTTTTAACTGACAACATACGACTTTTCACATTTTCAGGGTAAAAAATTTTATTTTCTGTTCAAACATTGTCCATTGAAATAATTACCAAAACACTGTAAAAGTATGTCAAAAACGAGTTAAAGTGAGACGATTAATAAATGATTAGAAATGCCTGAAAAGGGGCCTTTTGGTGACGCCTTCCTTATGTAGACGAATCAACGCAAGCGATTGTCTGCTGTCGCCACATGCTCCTCCAGGAGGAGTGAATGCTGCAAGTCAATGACTTGATCCAATCTGCCTGGTTTTGTTAAAAACTTTTTAAACTCCTTTGAATAATTAACTGAGCTTAATGTACTGTTTGATAACTATGATTAATTGGAATGTGTGTGTGATTGAATTGAAATGATTTTTTTGTAAAGTGCCTCAAGATTACATTTGCTGTGAATTGATGCTATGTAATTGAATTAAATTAGATAGCACAAAAAGCTTTTTGTAGACCAATTTTTGACAACTTCACTTCAATACATCACTTTGAGAATGTTTTATAATTCATAACTAATTTTTTTGTGCAGTTTTAAAAGTAAAAAAACATATTGTTGGACAGCCTTTTGATATGGACGAAAATAAAATAATGTTAACATGTATGTAAGAAGTATTATAGGGTTTCTGTAAAGGCAAGTATTTGTAACTCAGCCTGAGAAATTCAGGTGTTATGCTGTGAAAAAAAAAAGACATGCATCACGGTGCAAAGTCCGGTTGAAGTGAAATTAAATGTACATCTGTCCCCACAAACATGCAGAAGACTGATGCTTCTGAAAGTCATTAACTGTATGTTTGGGAAATTAAAATCAAAATATTGTTGTTCCATTTTAGGTATTTTTAAATCATTATTTTGATACTATATACAGTAGACATTGTGATTTTGTAGCCTAGGGGTGAAAGCACTACTGTTCATTGACAAAGTTTTACTTAACTGTTTAAGTTATCGAGGCAGCTAAAGCTAGTTATTAATAAGTTAATAAGTTGCGTCAGTTTTTGTAATTAATGTTAGTTCTATATCTAAATCATATTGGTCTTTAAAAGGCTTAAATATAGCTCTCTGAAACTTGTTGAAACCCTGTTATATATTACATAAATCATGTGATTCTTTCAAATCAAGACATGCATAGTTTCTGGCGCAAATTAACCACAGTTCAGGACATTAGAATCTAATTCAATTTTATGTTGTGATTCGATTTTTCAATGGCTAAAATCTTTGATTCAATTCTGTTATTTGTTTCCTATCTATAGATATCAGTCACCTAAATGATGTGGGCACACAAAATATACGCATAGAATGGACCCGTGTTTATTGAGCCGTGAAAAAGAGGAAGTAGAAAGGTCTTTAAACTTTTGGGTTTCTGCATGAAAAACTTTGCAAAATAAGTCACATGTGGAGATAGCTGTGAGTCCAGATTGTCCCATACCTGCCATGTTTCTGGGTAACTTTTCTTTGTTAATAGTTATCTAAAGATTCAGATTTTTCCAGATTAGTGAACAAAACGACCTTTTATACCTCTTTAACCTGGTCATCCCTTTTTTTTATCACTTTAAATCAATAAAGTGCGCCTTATAACAATTATCAATCTATCAGTTCATCATAAGTTTAAGCAGCGCCCACATTTATTTATGGAATGAAAAATATTTTGTTACACTTTTTATTGATTAATAAATAATTATATTGGCTCTTTATGCATAATGCAAAACAGCTTGATTTTTGTGTTAAGTTTAAATCTTATTGTTTTTCTTCGCTAAGAAATAAAAGCTCTCAAAAAGCGCATCTTAAATCTGTCACCAATGTGACCAGAAGTTGTTTACTTTGTTGGAAAACCTCAGCCTTTATTTTCCTGATCTGTAAAATGAACTCTTTTAGAAAGTCCAACTTTCTTCCAGAAACCTTGTTCACTTCTTTTGCTTTCTGCAGTTTAGTTTTTAACAGGTAGCTGATGTTGCAAAGCTTTAGTATTCTTTAAAATTTTGACGTTCTGGTCACCTTCTGGACAAGTGATTCACCCCTTTTTCATTTATCAGGGCCTTTCAGATGAATGGTGTTGCCACAACATAATGAGGAGTGGTGTTTTTTTTACAAGATCAAATATGAATTTGAATTGATATTGAAATAAGAAGGCGTACAATACTTTTTTAAAATCTTATGCATTTCTTTTTCTTTCAAATATAATTGACATTGCATTGCTTGCTGTTCACAATAACTGCCTGTTAGAATAAACATGTCTGCTAAATGCAAAGTGAAAAGTGATGATGGGGGTGGGGGGATTTACCAGGGAAACTAAAAGATAGTAAACTCCCATTTTTTCCCCCCTTGGTGATAAAATGGAATCATGGAGCAACACGTGGTATGTTTTTTCTTCATGTAGGTCTGATCAGTTTTTTTGTTTTTTGTTTTTTTTTGTGTGTGTGTGTACCTCCTGTAGCAGAATGGAGTGCAGCCCAGTAAACCAGCTCACAATGCCCTCAGGCAACACAGCGACTTCACACTTATGGCCAAGTAAGAGCCTCTTTCTCTGCCTTCATGTGTGTTTTTACAGCTCAGATATTTGCTCACTCTAAATGTTTTTAGGGGTCAAAGTACACTCAACCACATCTCAAGGGTTTTACTTGAGAACTGAGAAAATTGATTTGAAATGAAATTGAAAGATTTTGAATACATGACAGAAACACTAATGGTGTGGATGGCTAATAAAGCTCCATTTCTGTTTGATCTTGTAGGAGAATTGGAAAAGACTTGAGCAATACGTTTGCCAAATTGGAAAAACTCACGATTTGTAAGTATTTATTTAACGTTTGCTCTGCCCCAAATGTAAATAAAACAGTTTCTGTACAGCTTTGTTCAAAATGCTGATTCTGTTTGCTGTCGCTTTGACGTTTCAGTGGCGAAAAGAAAATCTCTATTTGACGACAAGGCGGTAGAGATAGAGGAACTCACCTACATCATTAAGCAAGTGAGTTGACTTAGCAATGCGGTGTGTTTAGTGTGAGTTTAAACTCGGTGAAATGTTTTCACACTGACTCATCGTTCTGCTGCGTTTGTGTCTGCAGGATATCAACAGTCTAAACAAGCAGATCGCACAGTTGCAGGACTTGGTGAGGTCCCGCAGCGCTCCGGGGGGCCGACACATCCAAACCCACTCCAACACTATCGTGGTGTCGTTACAGGTACCCCATTCAGACTCCACAGACACATGGGTCCTGTATGATGATGAACTTTTAAAAATCTTTTAACCCTCTTTAACTTTGGCAAGGAATAAAAACTTGTGCACAGTAAAAGCCAAAAGGCATTAGTTTTTGTTCCTAAGTTTTAAACTAAGAGAGCAGAGAATGAGTAATTAAAAAAAAAAAAAAAAAAATACAGATTTTATAGTGTTTGTATTTCTGTTTGCATATAGCTAGAAAACATTGTGTGGTCTGAAAACATCATCAAACAATTCATTGTTTTATTGTTTACAGTCCAAATTGGCATCCATGTCTAATGACTTCAAATCAGTCCTAGAAGTCCGAACTGAGGTGAGAGCTTTTTCTTCCTATATTGTTGCAGTTCAAAAACATTTTATTAGTTTTAGTTTGTAATCAGAGGGAGCTTTCCTTTTTATCACTTCAATTTTCTATAGAACCTGAAGCAGCAGCGCAGCAGAAGAGAGCAGTTCTCCCAGCCTCCTGTGGCGTCTTCTCCTATGATGGCCAACAACTTCAGTAAGTCTGTCTGCTTCATGCATGATCAATCAGCTTCACATGGGTGGCATTAAAGTAATGGCATATAGCTTCATTGTGACACGTTTACTTTGCACAGATAAAACCAAACATTCTGCTAGAGCTGCGTTTCTGGCTGAAGCCTGGAGCTCAAACAGCCCATTTGGTCTGAGGAGATAAGCAGCAGCAGTTAATTCAAATCAAAAGCTAAAATGTTATCTCGACAACCCAGAGGACATTAAGAGGTGACTGTTTCTTTCTCAGAGATGGAAGGTTATATTTATGGTCATCTGTGTGTAAAGGGAAGACAACCCCCAGCATTCATTACCGTTTATTTGAAAACATCCTGGGCGTTTTCAGAAATCACCACCAACATTAGCTATCCTACAGTTTAGATTGAAGGTGTGTCTGCCTCCTGGTCTGTTAATCATGTAACTAAATTTTGTTTAGTTATATTAATTTTAACACAGTCTTTACAAGAGAGGGCTTAGATGGGTAAATAATTCCTGTGCATGAATTAATGCCGCCTGTAAAATGTTTACCACTAACCATAAATTCTGCTTTTTTGATGAAACAGATTCAAACTCTAATCTAAGCATCAAAAAACAGTTCAAAACGCAAATATTTCAGTAGGATTGTTTATTATGTTTCATATTACTGTAAATAACTGAAAGGAGTGGGTTATATGATCTGTGTTTTATAAGAAATGTGAAGAGATGCACCAATCAATCAACCAGAAATCAGAATCTGCCATTTTTCCCAGTTGGCACTGATCAGATCATTGATCAGTGAGTCAAAAGCAGATTTTTGTTTGTTTGTTTGTTTACATTCTACATTTAATAGACACATTAACTGCATCAAAACTAAGAAGTCCAACCATTTCCAGTCTTTAAACACATAAACAGCACGTTTTATTTTGATGGCACTTTTCTGAGATTAATTAAAAAAAAAAAAAAAAAAAAAAAAGTGTCAGTAAAAATTGGAATCAAGTCAGACGTCACAGGAAACCTGAATCACGCAGAGAAAGACTGATTGGTGGATCTCTGGATGTATGTTTAGTAGTTTTTAATTGGCCCATTGTCTGTTTTGATTGAAGTAGTAGTGCAGGTCCGTTTCAGTAAATTAGAAAATCATCTAACAATTCAGTTTGTTTTAGTACGTCAATTAAAGAAGTGAAAGTCAGAGATTATAACACAGAGTGATCTATTAAAAGTGTTCGTCTGTTCATGTTAAAGATTATGACTGAAAATCCAAGATTCAGTTTCTGAGAGTCCAGTTTTACATAAGACTGCTTCAGTTTGATTTTTAATCCAGAAATGTTGGCCTGCTGAGAAGTTTGCCCAGTTTATGCAGGCAGTACTTTGTCAGGGCTCCTTTTGCATGAAGTGCTGCATCAATGCAGCGTGGCATTGGGCCGATTAGCCTGTGGTTCTGCTAAGGTGTTAGATTTTCTGAGGTCTTCAGGCCGGGTGAGTTTAGTGGCCAGTCAACACAGAGATGTAATGATCAATGAATCAAGTATTCATACTTTTAGCTGTGTGGAACCAAGTCTTGCTGGAAATTGAAATTAGCATCTCCATAAAGTTTGTCAGCAGAGGGTTCTGACTTTGGACTTGATGAAACACAGTGGAGCAACATCGGCAGGAGACATGGCTCCCCAGATAATTGTGGACTGTGAAAACTTCCCTCTGGACATGAAGCAACTGGAGTACTTTCAACAACTGAGCAACATCCCGTCCATTTTCCTGTCCACAAGCAGTGCAACAGTTGTGATCCATATCCTGGATACATCTGTGTGAGGTGGCTCTTGATGCAAGAACTATAGCTGTACTCCACGCCTTGACCCACTTCTCTTTCAGTGGGATTTAGTTCGCTTCATAATCCTCTTAAGGCCAAGGTTGTTCCTGCTGCTTCTGGACATTTTCCTATTATTGCTTTTTTTTTTTTTTTCTTCCACCAAACTTTCTATCATGGGTACATCACTTTGTGAACAGCCAGGTTCCTCAGCAGTGTCTTTTTCTAGCTCACTTTGCCTTTTGGAGATTAGTGTCAGGCTCACTGTCAAGTCAGCAATCTCTTTAAATGTCCAAGTTTTCTGAGAAACTGAATTGTGGGTTTTCATTAACTATAGACCATAATGAGCAAAATTCTTACTCTGTGTTATAAATTTGAGTTTCACTTACTGAGTTAAATTACTGAGATTAATTAATGCCAGCGTAATTTGTGCCAAGGTTCCTGTATGTTAATCTTCCTGTTTGGATTAAAGAGCTCGTCTTGTATTGATACAGAAACAATATGAGCTGCAAAAATCTTCACATAAATACATTTACCCTGATAACTGTATGTTGATCATGTACTGTGGATTTTCATTAATTATTGACATTAGCTGATTATATGAGCCAATTACTTTTGCATACCCACACTGAGCATGCTGCTTCAGGTTCACTTGGATAGCTCAAAGTCTTTGTGAATGATTATTACTGTATTTGGTCCTCTGTAATGCAAAGATTAAAAAATATTTTAGGGAGCCGCAAAAAAGGGGCCCAGGAGCCGCATGCAGCTCGCGAGCCTCGCAATGACTACCAGGGCTATACAACCTCAAATTTAAAAGGTACTCCCCCCTGGAACGCTTGCCTCACACAGCGGGTATTAGCAGCAACTGTACGTGCCCGCTGCTCATTCAGCTTTTCCGCTGTAACATTCCGAGTTTTTGTCAAATCTTGTTTATCGCGCTGCTGTTGTTCCTTTCAGAGAGCTCGGTCCTGATGCAGGACGAGTCCCGGAGCATGGGGGATGTGGCCATCGATATGGACTCCCAGAGCAACCCTTTGCAACTCCAGCTCATTGATGAGCAGGTATCCAGCTGCTGTTTGTCAAATCATACTGATGGAGGAAATAGAAACAGACAATTAACCCTGGATAAATAGACATTTATAGAGGGTCCTAGTTTGATCGTTCTTTAAAACAAAAGCCATGCATATTTTTTTTATAAACTCAAAAGCTTGTACATGCAATAAAATGCCACACTGCATTTTGTCTGTAGGCTGTTACTTGGCCTACGTCAAAATCCAAATTAACCACTCGCCATTCAAAATGCTGCAGCATCTTTTTTACTTGAGAGCAACAGACATGTTGTCCCAATAAAAGTATCTGCAAGACAGTCTCTTGTAGGGGTGAGCATTTATCATATCGTTTCTCATTTATTGTGATAAATTTCTTATCACGATAAGAATTTTGATTTATCGTTGTCACGATAAATTCCAATTTACGATGTTTAAAAAAAACTCAAAATCTCTGTATTGTTGGGACTGTTATTTTTGCTATTTTCTCCACTGTTTGTTCAGTGAAAGTATCAATATTTATCAATAAATTTGATAAATATGATCAAATGCAGTTACTGTGTGCAGTTTAGTGATACAAATCACACTTCTTTATCTGACTGGTGTCCTAAGGAAGCGTGTTAAAAATGGCTATGTTTTTCAAGAGCAATATTTTTGTTTGTGATGCTATGATTGTTGTGTCATGCAGTCGTAGCCATACATTTACCTAAAAAAGAAGAAATAAATAGTTCTTATCGTCACTTTTATTGTTATCATGATAGGATCACAAAATATCGTGATAAAACTTTAATTCCATATTGCTCACCCCTAGCCTCTTGTTCTGAAAGACGGATATCTGACTTGACACAAAAAGGTACAGTCTTTGCTGAAGTGCTAGGCTAATGCTAGCCTATTTTGATAGGATTCAGCGATGAAGTAATGTTAGGGAGGTATTACCAGAGGTGGGTAGAGTACCCAAAAATTGTACTCAAGTAAGAGTAGGACTACTTCAACATATCTTTACTCAAGTAAAAAGTAACTGTCCAAGAAATTATTCAAGTAAGAGTAAAAAAGCTACTCAAGTACTCAGTTACTGACCAAAACATCAATCATTGAATATTTAAAAATTACATCATCAGACAGAACAAAATATAAAATTTGTGGAAATTTTGGTATTTTAAAGTCCAAAATGAAAATAATTAATATACATAACATATTTACAAAATAATAAAATTAGGCAAAAAAAAAAAAAAAAAAAAAAAATCCAAATCAATTTGTTTCAATATAAAACTTATGAAACTTTTACCAAAAACTGCAGGTGTCTGCCTGTGTCTGGTGAACTCTTGGTTAAAACAAGCTTGTTCTTCTTTCAGTAAAGTTACTCACAGCAGGTAGAAGATCCAGAAATTTTACTCAAGTAAGAGTGGTGATAATTCATAATAAAATTACTCAGGTAAAAGTAAAAAGTACAGCATAGTAAGAATACTCCTTAGTTTTTTTTTTTGTTTGTTTGTTTGTTTTTTTTTATCCCACAAAGTTACTCAAGTAAATGTAACTAGTTACTATCCAACTCTGGATATTACATTTTACAATCTAATAAAATCATCTTTGGAGTCAACTTTTTTTGGGCAATTTTTACTTGCATCTATCAGCTGATGGTTTATAAAAGAGAGAAAAAGTTAATTCAGTAAAAATAATAGTGAGGATCTTCTCCTTTCAAAGTGTGCTTTTTTTTTTCCCCCAAGTCTGTTCTTTATGAAGATGAATTTGTTCGTTTCTATCCAAGAGAAATCTCTGTTGTCTGATAAAGGCTCTGGTTATCAGCCAGATGAAATGTAGACCATAAATCTGCGTCTTCCCCCTGCTGAAGATGTTTTAGGGTGGAGCAGGCTTCTGAACTGCAAGACTAACTTTAGCATGTAGCCCTTTTTGTTTTGTTTTCTAGAAAATCTGGTACAAAACGTATATTTCAGAGCGGTTCCAGTGAACTGCATCCAAACAGAACGTTCAGAAGAACCTGTTCTCTGGCTTCAGGAACTCTTTGCTTTACTCTGAACACCACTGAAGTTATGTAGTATTGTTTCATCTGCACAGCTCTGCTCTACATGGACGTCTGCTGCAGGGAGCACGGCGTTCTGGGCAGGTTACATGACATAGATACATGGGGAGCTGCAGCTGCCAAAACAGTTTTCCTTTCACTTTAAACATCTTGTAAAGGATAAAAACCATGTACCTTGTTTGGGGAAACCCACATATGTTAAGATTAACAAAAATTGTCAATGATTGAAATCAACCACTTGAAAAATGGCTTTAATAATAACCCAAAGACTTTACTTGAGGTCAAAAATGGACATCCCTAATTTGCTGTTATTTTACTGCAGAGATATTGTACAAGAAAACTTTAAAAAAAAAAAAAAAAAAAAAAAAAAAAAAAAAAAAACTCTTGATGGTTTTTCCAGGACTCGTACATCCAGAGCCGTGCAGACACCATGCAGAACATCGAGAGCACCATCGTGGAGCTGGGCTCCATATTCCAGCAACTGGCTCACATGGTGAAGGAACAAGAAGAGACCATCCAGAGGTGAGAGATACATGAGTACAGACCATATTATTCTCCCATATCTAATATTGTTAAAGTGAACAACACCTAGAGGGCAGATACACTTACCCAAATACAAATAAATTCAAGGAGTCAAAGGTCAAACCTCACAAATATGTCCTCTGGAAACAAAAGAAAGCTTTTGAAGATTCTCAGAAGGGAAATTCTGTCATATTTGAAACCCAGCAACAAGGAGGGCATATATGGCTAAATATTTGTACTATTAGCATTGCACATACACTAAATTTGCCAGATATTTAGTGGTTAAGGTTTTTAAAGATGGCCGATTTGATAGAAATATAGATATTTCAGTCTCCTCTAACTTGGTGTCTCCTCCCTGCAGGATTGATGCCAACGTGGAGGACACACAGCTGAACGTCGAGGCCGCTCACACAGAAATCCTCAAATACTTCCAGTCAGTCTCCTCCAATCGCTGGCTGATGATCAAGATCTTTCTTGTCCTCATAGTTTTCTTCATCATCTTCGTCGTCTTCTTTGCGTAAAGAAAAGGGGCGGCGGCTGAAAGAGAGGAAAAGAACATCAGGTGAAGCTAAAGTTGGACTTGGAGATGTCCACACAACACACTGAGAGGATGGACTTCTTTATAACGGTTTCACGGAGTCTTGGGATTAATTTAAACAAAAATGGACTCAACCAGTTACTTCCAAGCCGTGGACTGACAGTTCAACACTTGGAGAGATGAAGTGATTCAGCTCTGTCCAAGCAAAGCAAATAAATGGTGTAAAATCTCCACTGTTTGTAGAGAGGACTGCTCGGCATTGTATTTTGACCAATTCTTTGTAAACATTTAATCAAAATGGCTGTAATTTAATAGTTTGATTCTGCAAACTGTCTTATAAGATTTTTTTTTTCTTCTTCTTTACCCCCTTTACCATCTTTTTTTTTTTTTTTTTTTTTTTTTTTTTTTTTTTTTTTTTTAAACTTTTATTTCAAAGCCAAACATTAGAACCGGAATCTATTCTCATATTAGTTTGCTTCATGTTACTGGGAGAGATAATATTGTGTCTAATCATTATTTCTGAATTCACCATTCATTTATGCTGTGAAATATTTTCTTACCCAGTTTCATTTTGGTATGCTTTTCGAAGTTTATTTGCCAAATGGGAACTCTCTTTGATCTGTGCTCAAGAAGTCAGGTACAGTCAGTTGAACTCAAGTCTGCAGAATAATTTGATGTAGAATTATATTAAAACCGTTTTCACTGGAAATGTGTGGCAGTCATCAAGCATTTTCAATTCTTAAAGGGATTAGGACTCATTCATGCTGCGCCATGCTCCCCAGAAAGGATCAGTGCTTATGAAGGGGTTTCTCTGCTAATGAAGTGACTCAAGCTGCCAGATTCCCTGGAAGTATCTGGTTGGTTGCCTGCCCTCTTTATCTAATGTACAGGATGTTATTTAAATGATCGTCTCCTTTGAAGAAGACCGGAGACATGGTTCCTGTCCCCCCCACCCCCAGTTTCTTTTAGCCAAATGCCTTGACTTTATTGTATAATGTGCAAATAGTTCTAATGATGTATTGATAAGAGAGTGCACAATAATAAAACAAAATGGAATCCTGGTGCTGACGTTTGAAGGGTATTTTTGTGGGGAGATAATCAGGAGAAACAGACCTTTAGTTTCTATATTCCACAATGACGTGGTCTTTGTCATTGTGGATCATCCGGATCAGCTGCGGTGGATTCTATACCAGTAGCGACGGGTTTTCTGAAGTGAGAAATCATGTATTTCTGATCATCCAAAGGAGGAGTCTAGGCTGCAAGGAGAATGATAATTTTTGACATTTTGGCAAGTGTAAAGTTTGATGAAGGCAGCATTATTTTTTTTGGTTTGCTCCAGTGGCCTCTCGATGAGCTGTTCATACTGACGTTGGGTTAACAGGATGTTGCTTTGACTCTTGTGAATTATTTCTTGTTGCAGGTGTGGTAGCTGTCAGTGACTCTGAACTTAAAATTAAACTTCCTAATATTTTCTATATATTTTTCTTTTGGTTATTTGTAAAACAGCAGAACAGACATGGCATTTTCTGAAGTGTTTTTGTAGAAAGTATTACATTTGTCCATAATCTAATGCCGAAATATGATTCTTTTAGTTATATTAAACACATGATTTAATTTCCTCCATTCACACAGTCCACAATGAGTGTAAAATAAAACATTTACACTATTGTTTACTATAACCCTACTGATGTCTTATTTATACATCTATATATATTTATATTTTTATTAAGTTCTTAATTTTAATTATGAAATTTTTATATCTTAATGTACATTGTTGTAGAGCTCTCAGTCCAAGAATGTTAAGAATGGTATTTAAAGCAAAAACAGGGACAACACAGAGAAAACAGCGTTTTAATCACGCAGTTTATATGAGAACATTTCATGTTTATTTCTCCAAATACATGCGTGCACATTCACAATAAAAAATAAAACAAAACATCAGACATGATACATTTTGGGCATTCGCTAACTGACAGCATCTGCTGAGTCAACAGTAAAGCAGCCTGAGCCGAGTGTCCTCCTTCAGCTCAGGAGGACACCCCCACCTTCCCTGTTGCATAACATGTCTTAAAGGGACAGCTCATTAGATATGTTTTACACTACATCTAAGAAGTGCAAGGGTAACGCTGTGAGTTTTGAATTTGTCAGCCGAAGATGATGATGTTTCGCTTAATGAGTTTGGTTACCATAGCGATGCCTGCTGGAGGTTATGTGTTATTGCTCTGCGGATCTGTCACAGTGTCATCATTGGTCAGTGTGCAAAATTGTGACATTGTTTAGTCTGTAATTACCTAAAACTAAGTTTGGAATGATTGATATACCATTTTTAAAGAATAAATAACTCCTGCTGAATAGCACAGATCAAACCCGACTGTGAGACCCCACCCCCACTCACTCTGTCTCAAAGATCTGCTGCAGGGTTAAAGACTGGGTGGTACTCAATCATCAGAACAAAGTGATGCTTTAGACTTTCTTCAACCAGAACAGCAATGCTTCTGAGTTTTCTAATGTTTACTGAAATGAGACAGTTAAACTGAAAGTTGTAAAATCTTCAAATGCTTCCCCTTTCATCATCATCATCATCATCAACATCGTCTCTTTTCTGTCTAAAAGTGAGACATTGAGAAAGGTGAGTGCTTTTAAACATATCCTGTCTTGTTCTGCTGATAGAAACCTTCTTTTGTTTCGTCATCTATAATTTACTCTCACTTTTCCTTCTTCACTCCTCGAAGTGACTTCTTCCCTTTGCCACCACAAATCTTCCTCCCCCCCTCACCACAGGCCCTCTTCTCACCCCTGAGCGCTCTGCTCCAGTGGGGTGATCTCTGGCATGCTCTTGCTCCTCCCCTTCCTCGCTCTGACCCTGATGGCCTCTTCCTCGCCCTCTCCATCCTCCTCGTCGTCGGACCAATCCACTTGCTGCTGCAGGTTCCCCCTGGAGCCCCTCAAGCCGCTCCCCTTGAACATCTGCCCGGTGCGAAACTTCGTGCGGAACGTAACGAAGGACAGGCTCTTGCTGCGCTGCTGCTTCTCGTAAAAAGCGCTTGGTGGTTGGACCTCATCGTTGCCGCTGACCTCATCCACGCAGTCGCGTAGCACTGTGCGAAACAGCCGGGGGACCTCGTGAACCTCGGGCTCCATCTGCGACACCAGCCTCCTAAACCTGCAATGAGAGGAGAAGATGTGATCTGAGTTAACATGTTTACATCGGTTTAAAGGCAACAAAGCAGATGCTGAGTCAGAGATGAAGCTGAGAGGAAACAGGCAGGTTGATATTAGCCATCGGGGTCTTTAAAAAGGCCCAAAATTGTCTATCTACGGCCCTGGAAAATCCTGAAAACATAAATCGCCCTGCAAAAGTTAAGTGTCTTATTCTATGTGGTTCTTTGTTTTGCCTTGTTATCCTGCTGGTGGCCTCCTCATGTCTCAAGATTTTTGCCTCTAACAGGTTTTCTTTTCGGGTTGTCCATTATTTAGCATCCTGTTAAAGAAAAGCTTCCCCCACAGCATGATATTGCCATCACCATGTTTCACAGGGGGCATGGTGAGTTCAGGGTGTTAGTTTCTTATACACATAGCATTTTGCATGTAGTCCAAAGAGGAATTTTACCAGAGCACTTTTTCCACGTTTGCCGTGTCCTCTACATGGGTTGTGGCAGCAGCCGTGCCATATTTTTTCCATTTTCAGATCTGTCAAATGTTTGGAATATTGTTTAATAACCTAACCCCGGTTGGTTAAAACCTCTCGACAACTTCATCCCTGACATTTCTGCTGTGTTCCCTGGTCTTTATGATGCTATTTGTTCTCAAACAAACCTCTGAGGCCTTCAGAGAACAGCTGTAATCATACTGAGATTACATTACACACTTGTAAAATCTGTGCAGTTAGTTGGATTTTGTTTGGGGGCATCAAAGTAAAAGGCGTTGAATACAAATGCACATCACACCACAGGCTTTTATTCATAAAATATTTTAAAAACTCATCTTAATTTTCCTTCCTCTTCATGCACTAGCTTGTGGTCATAACTTACAAATTATTTTAAAAAAAATCATATCGGGGTATGAATACATTTAAAAGGCTGTAGATGGACACTTACTTAATAATCAGCTTTCTAAATATAAAATTAAATTTTTATGAAGTTTTTCTTCTTATTTTTGACCAAAAGTTTAAAATAAGGGTAGTGATAAAATGAACAAACTGCATTTTTAAACATGTTCATGTTTTTCTGTTTTGCACTCTTTAAGTAAATCTGGCTGCTAAATTCAAACAAATAAAAATAAAAAAATACACATTCGAAGCCAAAAGGAGTAAGTTTCATCTCAATGTGTTTAACAAGTAGGAGTGAGGATCTGAGAGTATCAGCATGTTGTTGCTTAGCGTGTTAAAGGGATTACCAGACTGCAGCTCTGCAACTCTCTTGTCCTTAGTTCCCTCTTTATATTGTATATTGCATTGTTGTTTATTGTATTTTACAATGACTTTAAAGATAATCAGTCATAAAAAAAAAAAGCACACTTCAGTGAGTCTGAATTATTGATTAAAAGCTATTAAACTAACAGGTAACTTGAAAATTAAATAGGGTAAAAGTATGAAATGAACTGTTATCATTGTACTGTGGGGGAAAAAGCTGGAATCCCTGCTATGGTTTCCCCGTCAGCTTTTTACATTTTTTATTTAATTCTTTGATTATCTTTCTGCCTGATCGGTTCTTACACCTGTTTCAGTGTTTCTTACCTAACGATGACAGGGCCACACTGTGCAGGGGGGATCTTGGCACAGAGGTCCTGCAGCTCCAGCAGGTCATTGGGGGTGAGCTGGTAGGGCTGCGGGGTCGGGTTGTTTGCCAGCCAGCTGTAGTCTGCCGTGGAGGAGGAGCTGCGGCGCCGGCGCCGGCCCTCGGTGGCCCTCTCTAAACGGATGCGCTCAGTCCGCTTCACCATGGCCCCCAGCTCCAGCATCAGCGTGTTGGTCACCAGCTCCTCTGTGGTGCGCTGACCCGGCACTTTGGGTTCAAGGGAGAAGACAGCCGACCAAGGAAACATCTGGGAAGAGTTATGATAATAAAGAGAAATTACATTTCACAACATGACAAAATAAACAATTTTTATGTTAAAAAGTGGTTTAAAATCATAGCACACATCTAAATAAAACATGGGAATTCTCCCTGTTTTATTTATTCAGATTCTTACCTTTATGACTGTGGATGTACAAAGCTGTGGTGTTTCTATCTGCCAGAAATCCCTCAGTTGTCTGGTCAAGACTCTGTCAGCAGCCAGAGGAAGAGCAGAGCTCCATGGGCAGAGTGGATGAATGAGACTCCAGCTGGTGGCACACAGCTGCCTGACTGCCTGGCTTCCTGTGGAGGTCCCCGGCAGACAGCGCAGGTAATACTTAGAGGTGTGCGTGGAGCGAGTGTGTGAGTTTGGGATTGAGAATAAATGTCGTCCCGTATTAATAAAGATGGAGTGACGAGATGAGCTTATTGGGACATGAGTGCACGCCTGCAGGGAGAGCTGGTTGCGTCAGTATGACTGATGGAAATCATTTTACATAACAGCACAAGGGTGATATCAAAATTAACTAATTTCATTTAGCCGATTTCTTTATTCTCTTTTCAGCATGTTACTCATTTAATTCCTTCTTGTATTATCAGCAATTCCACCTTTATATCCCGTTAAAAAGGAAACTATGTTCACAGTTTGTGTCAAATTCAATACTGGCTAAACGTTGAAGAAAACTTTCAGGTTTCAAACTTTTAGACACAACATCTGTTATTTTTTCCACAAACCATTAAAAACAGAATATCTGAGATTGTTCTCTGAGTGGGCCAAGAGCAATCCTTCAGTTTACCACACTGTTATTACACATCATCACAGTAACATGACATAATGATCACCTGTAAATGCTGTCCCAGTGTATATAAGGAACATCAGACCAGTTTCTGGGTTTCCACACCACTCAGCACTGAGCCACCAAATCCCAGATTACATTCAAATCCACAGCCTACCTGGATGAATGGCTGCTTGTTGTGACTGTTATAATCTAATTACTACTCTACTCTCAGTCCTGATGTAGATGTAAACCTAGAAGAGATCGTTATGTAAATATTACTGAGGGCAGGTCTGTTGAATTTATTTGAATATTTAAGTGTGTGTAGAGCAACATATGCTTGACTGTTTACTGTTTTGAGAGTAATTAACATTACGGTTCAAAAGTTGATTTTCCGAGCCTCCAGTGGTGAGAAGCTTACACTACAGTATATTACAAAATACCTGCTGTTTTTATTTATTTAATTTAATTATTTTTTTTTCTTCAGACCACTTTCTCTTTTATGTCAATCGATATCTATTTGCCCTGTCCAAATTTATTTCTTCCTCGTTTGTTAATTTATTTTATTTAAGAACACTGTTTAAATTACTGAAAAATTCTTTCCTTTTTTGGATAGAATAGAATAGAATAGAATAGAATAACAATTATTTGTATCACAATGAGAAAATTACAGCTAGACTACACAGTAAATAATAAGTACTGTATAAGTACAAAACAGTAATTACTATGCAATATTATTTCAATAAAAACAAAAATTAAGAGCAAAATGTACAACTCTAAAACTTTAAAAGTCAGGCTATGGGAGACCTTTTTAACATAAAATCGGTTTTGTCTGAATATCCGTAATTACATTTCAGATATCTAAAAATGAGTTTTGACTAGACAAAACTACATTTTGACTATCCTGAACGGCAATTTAACATATCTGCATTCACATTCTGACTAGTAAGAATAATAGTTTGAGATATCTAGACAAAACGTCACAGATTAATGTAGTATTTTTGAAATGTGACACAGTAAAAAATAAAATAAAAAATAAAATTTTTTTGAAACTGCACCATTTCCAGCTTGGGGCCGGGTTAATAGTTGCACTTTTTCACTTTTTCAAAGCCGTTTTTAAGTGCATTGTGTTTGTCGGAGGAGAATGAATAGGAAATTATTTGCCGATTTCTGAAGCAGTCTTAAAAGTTCACGAAGCATTGCCTTCTCCACATATTCCATACTGCCGAGTTATTTCTACATTGTGGCATTTTCTGACAATTTTGTACAGGACATCTAAAAAAAATTCTGCAGGCAACTGTTTGGGCAGCCCAGTGGCAGCATAAGGGGGCTTATGCGCAATTCTTAATTCAGATATCTAAAAATATAATTCTGAACTAGTCATAATTACATTCGAGATATCTTGAATTGTAATTAGGGATGTGTGACCCTTCAGATGACGAATCCGGTGACGTCATTTGAGATATCTTAAAAGGAATTTTGATTCGTCAAAATGTAATTGACGATTTCTCAAATTATTATTCTTACTAGTCAGAATGTAAATCTTAAATTCCCATTCTGGATAGTCAAAATTTTGTTTTGTCTAGTCAAAACTCATTTTTAGATATCTAGAATGTAATTACGGATAGTCAGACGAAACCGATTTTATGTTAAAAAGGCGTGCCATATGTTTCTTCTATCTAAAAATACATTTAAGATATCTTGAATTATGGTGGCATTCAAGTTATTTTTAATTAAAATTATGATTAGCCAGAACTAAAAGCGTGATATCTTGAATGTACTTTATGACTAGTCATAATTTAATTGTAGATATCTGAAATATGTGTTTCAGGTAGTCAGTAATTGATTGTAGATATCTTGAATTGAAGTCTCCATACAACTCAACGGTAAATCTGACGTCATTTATACGAGTCAGAATGGAATAAGATATATCTCAAATAGGTCTTTTGTCTAGTCAAAATATAATTAGAGATATCTTAATTAACTAATACGTCTACTCATAAAGCAATTTAAGATATCTGGAATGTAAGTGTGGTGAAACCGATTTTATGTTAAAACGGCCTGCCACATATCTACAGGTGAAGTTCTTTGACGTTTCCTTTACAGGATGTGAGTAAGTGACATCTTTTCATCGCTAGAGGTCCTCAGAGAGTTATCCCGCCACGAGGACTTTTCCCAAAACATTCCCCTGCGACGTCATCTGCCCCCTCCTTCCTCGTGCTGCCCCGGGTTCTGTTGGGTTATCAGATGGACAGATCCCGCGGTATTTTGTGGCTCGTATAAAAGCTGTCAACGTTGTAGTTGAGCGTTCTCCTCTTTAGGGTTGTTGTTTTACTCGCTGGACGTCGGTGTTTGGTTTTGTGACCGCTGTCACGGCTGTGCCTGAGTCTCGCCGGCTGATCGCGCTCTTTGTGACGCTCTGAAGTGAATGGTGAGTAGCTTCATTGTGCGGTTAGCTTGTAGCATCACTGCTGGGTCGCTGGTCACTGATGGACCGAACTGACAACTGATAGAAAAGTGACTCTTGACCTGCTTTAGCAAAATTTGCGGGGTCGTTCACCGACTCTGTCAGTAGTTGACGGTAAAATGAAGTATTCCTTTCTGTTTATTTTTGTTAGTTGTCAGTATTTTAATTCAAACATCATGATTGGCACGCTGCCTCAGGGGGTTCTGGATGTTTGTCTCCTGTGTCCACGTCCTGTTAAGGATGTGCTTTAATAATTTATAACATTTTCCACGAAAGCAATATAAATTTCATTCATTTGTTACGTCATTGATCACGTGGTAAAACTAACCTGTTGAGAAAACCTTACGATCATTTTTCTGCTTTCTCACGGTGTTGAGATAAATTATATAGGACTCCAATTGTGCCAAAAAAAAACAAACAAACATTTGAACGTGCATACACGCAACATCTCTTAAGAATGTGAAGTAACATTTCAGTATGCCTGTTCAACCCCCAACAGTGGTTCCTGCTGTGATGAAACCTATTTTAGCTATTGGGTGGCGTTAAGTGTCTAATTTATTTATGAAGTCAAACTCTATAGTCTTCAGTGCAGTTGGGAGAAAAGGTGTTCCTCAATACTCCAGTGTTTGATTCATGTTATGGATGTTACTTAACTTTTATACAAAATTGTTTTCATTTGTAAAATATACACTTACATTAGACAGTCATTTCTCTTAAAGTGCATAGTTGTAGCTTATTAACTATGTAGTTGGTGCTAATTGTTTCACCTCTTTGTCGTTTTGTATTGTGGTGAGTATGGTGGTTTTACACCAAACCTTTTCAGGTTTGCGTCTTGTACTGGTCAGGCATCAATTTGTACCCTCCAGGAACATGTTTCATTTGCTCTTTTGACATCAATAAAATAAATAGATTTTCTATAATCAGCTCATAGTTTACAATCAGAAAATGTGCTTATATGAATCGGACAATCATCATCATCTACCGGAAGGTGTTATTTTCAGGGATGCATGATATATTGGCATTAACATTGGTATCAGCTGATGTTTAATTTTTTAGCATATCAGTATTAGTCCCATAAGTGTATCTTGGTCGTGCTGCTTTTTGTCTGTGTTGCGGGAGGGGAGGAGGTTGCTCATGTGGTATTTGTTTGGGCATGTGACAGGTAATGAAGTGCAGGATTGTGGGATGTTTAACTGAAGCAGAGAAACAACGTGGTGTGGTAATTTTTTACAGTATTGAATAATAGGGAAACATATATATATATATATATATATATATATATATATATATATATATATATATACCATTGTTAAGTAGCGGTTATCAGCCATAACGGCAATATTAATATCAGATATCGATATCGGCCAAAATATTCATATCGATACATGAAGAGCACAGGAGGGGTCAGAATCACAAACTGTGGAAAATGGGTATAACACAAAGTTATCAACATGTTTAAGCATTTTCATGACTATTTATTTTCAATTCATAATCATGCTTTCCTGTTTCATACCGGTAAACACACAGTTTTCTTAACACTTAAATATTTATATTAAATACAGTTACTCAGATCTCATGTATTGCAATTTAATTGTATATTCTGGAGACTGAATACTTGGTATTATTCCCTATTATTATACATTTTGATTTTAATCCCTTATTGGGCAAACTGACTCTTGTGAAATATGACTGATTAGTTCCCTTTTAGTAAACCAAAATAAGTCTAAGCCTGCTCCTGCTGGTATTTATTAGTCATATAACCACATTTCAGGAAAAAATGACTTTAAAATTGTTGCTTGTCAAAGATAATTTACAACAATATGCTAAAACCTCCACTTTTATATCTGTGATCACAGCTGTGTGGAATCATGGTCAAATGAAACTCCCTCGGTTCATCACAACCTTAATAACATTTAACAGACACATCCACTGGGAGATGTTGCGGTGTTTATTATAGATCTCTTGTCTAATCCTGGTTTCTGACTTAATAATATCAGGGTGATTGTAAAACACCAGGTGCAACAATGGACTTAAGTTCAGGATTTATTCTGTTGCTGAGCTGAAGCAATTAGTTGATGAAAGAAAAGTAATTAGTAACAGTGAACAAGGCAGAATGATAATCCCCACCAAGATCCTGGCATCTCAAATCTTATTGGGTTAAAGGTTCAAACTCAACTATACTTTCTGTGCTTGTACTAATGTTTAGTAGCAGAACCATGATTGGAGTACTATTGTTAATATGCAGTAGGATTTATTAGTAGTAAAAGTCATAAAAATACTTGAAATGATGAAACAAGTTTTAACAAAGCAAGTATGATTACATGCTCTTGAATCACCTGGAAGCATAATTAAAACTGCTTAAGGCAATCTATTGGACAGTTTCTTGCTTGCCTTCTGTCCGTCTGCAGGATATACAGTGCCAGCAGTACTGAGCTATGACACAAACTGAGTGCAGCTATGATGCTGATAATAAGCCTCCAGGCTGCAATACATGTCAAAACTGAGTTTTGCTTTAGCTGTCGTTTTCAGTCAGGCTTTTCTTCATTCCAGAACTCTCACTTTCAACTGTCCTTATTTACAGCAACGCATGCTGTTTACCTGCACGCAAACTTCCCATCAATGCATCTGAAACTCGCTGAACTTGAAATCTGGGCTTGAAGCAAATGCTTTATGAGAAATTATCTCTGTTCATACTGAAGTATGGGAAAGAAGGGATTTATTTTCATCTGGCAGTGCTGCTGGAACAGTTTGTGTTTGTGTAGGAAAGCATTGAGTCACAGCTGCCCAGCTGTGACAACCAGTGTCCCTCTGAGGCAGGGAAGCCTTAGCAACAAAAGCAGGAGTCGCAGAGAAAACCAGATTCACAGAGGATTAAAACATGTGTTCTGTTTGAACACAGAAGAATATGCACCTTATTTATTTTTAACAGCCTGCACTTCCTCATTGCTTTCATATTATGACTTGTTTTCTTAATCAAAATGATTAATCAGATAGCTCCAGAACAGTGGTGTCCAAACATTGGGCCAGATTTTCCAAGATCAAAGTTCTTGTACTACTGGTAAAATTTTGTGATATATATTTGATATTTTTATTTTATTTATTTATTTATTTATTTTAACTTTTTCAGCAATAAATTAAATCTGCAGTAATTTAATGAAACAAACAACAATGTCAGATGTTTGTAGTAAATGGATCTATTATTCATTGTAAATTTGAAACATAAACAGGATGCCACAGGTTTACTTTTTTTTTTTTTTTTTCAAAATAAAAGCCTGCATTTTCCTAATTTTCAAACATTGTCTATTATCACCAACTCGAATGAGTTAGGAAGTCACTCTTTCTTCAAAAACTTGTTGTATTTTTGCTACCTTTTAATGAATGGATGTGTCCAAGTCCTTACTTTAGTAAAACTCTCTGAATGTTTGTGGTCCAATTTCCCATTAACTTTAAATAAAAACAAAATAAGACTGAAACATTGCTAATAAATGAAATTTGTGCTGTACCGAACATTTTTTGATAATTTCATTTCAAGGTTTCCTTTAAAAAAAAATAAAATAAAATAAAATACTGCTGGAGGGCCATATTTGTACCATTCCTGAATTGAGGTTGGGGCCCACGCAGAATTATCCTAAGGTCCGCAAATGGCCCCACTGCCACACTTTCGACACCCTCGCGCTAGAAGTGTTAATTCTAACCAATGCTAGTTGATGCCATATTTCCATTTTAGATGCCAAATAAAGTCTTCTCAAAGTTTATTTGAGCATTTTCCATGTAGGATGATGTTCTATGATGATAAACAAAATATTCTTGTGTGCTTGTATTAATTTTGTTGTTCCCATGCTGTCAGGCCCAGACGGACAGAGATGAGCTGGGCTGAGGAGGACTGGACAGTGGGCCTCTCTGGGAGGGTCCTGCAGAAGGTGAAGGAGCTGCAGGTCCTCAAGGAGCGACTGTCCAGAGAGAACAAACAGAAACAGCTGCAGCTGGACAACATTCATACCAGCCTTGAAAAACAAACAGCTAAGGTAAACACAGACGTGCTTTATGAATAGCTTTCAGTTACAGGCTGCATTTTCCCTACAACATGACCAGTAACTTAGAAGTAAAGTCATAAATGCTACTGTCAGAATTAGTGGGGCATTTCTAAACAGAAATGTTTTAACCTTTCATTCTCAGTGTTATTTTGTTCTTTACTAAAGTATAATGTGTCATATTCCCTTTACACTTCTTGCTTTGGATTGCTATTATGTTTAACGTAACCTTTAAACACCATTAAAACTCTCCTCTTTTCCTGCTCTCCTTTTCCTCCTCGTTTCTTCGAAGTATGAGGAGGTCCGCGGGGAGCTGCAGTTCGTGCAGAGAGATCTGCAAAGTGTTCGGGAAGAGGCCGAGGCAGCCGTGACCAGCAAGGAGCGCCTGACCCAGGAACTTCATACCAAGCAGGCCCAAGTATGCTCTCTGGAGGGGCAGCTAGATGCTGCTCGTAACCAAAACAACCACCTCAGCCAAGAAATCAAAAGGTCAGCATGAGTGAACTCTGGTGGGCGGTTACACCTATATTTAGCTTTTCTACTTTTTATATTGTTTAATGTCATCATTAAACATAATAGAATTATGTACATATCAATAAGTCCATTTTAATTTCTAAATTTGAGTGTCTAAGCACTTTAATGGCCAGGATGTCTCCAAATCACATGCCGTGTCTTGTAAAATGTTTTCATATCCCTTAGATGTTTTCACATTTCATTACATTACAACCAAAAAAAAAAAAAAAGTCAATCTATTCTAATGGGATTTCAGTGTGGTAACCCAGTATATAATTGTGAGAGGTGGGGGATCCAATTTACAATCTGAGAAGTGTGGCCTGCTATTGCATTGTAGAAATGGCTTTGGCTACTTTTCCACTGAAGAAACGGCAGCATTTTGCATGAAGACCAAATAGCTAGTTTGGTGTCATCTGATCGTATCATTTTTTTCCCCACATGTTCGCTGTGTCTCCTACATGCTGTTCTTCTTCTCACCCTTCTATGAAGTCCAGATAAGTGGAGTGAACAACTAATTGTTCTCTCGTTGACAGATTTTTCCTTATTGGACCTTATTGGTCTTTTTTCCTTCCACTTCATTTTCTCATTGATTGCCTGTAAAATACAGTGACATTTGTGGTTGTAATGTGACTCAATGTAAAGGGGTTTAAAGCCTTTTGCAAAGGCCTGGATGTTTGTTTCACTGCCTGTACTGGTTCCTGGCCTTCAGATTCAAATAAACTAGTCTGCTAAGTAAACACTGGTTTTATTCTAACAGAAAGTCCATTAGTTTCCTGTATCAGGATCATATTTGTTATCTGTGTAGGTTTTCTGTTTTCCTGCCCTCTGTTTCACCATCAGTCGTCTCTCTGTGGTAGATTGGAAGCTGAGCTGGAAAAACTGCAGAACAGCAGCAGGCGCGCAGACACCACTTTGTTTTCCACACCCTGCTGGAGTGCATCCTCACCCTGGGAACACAATGGTTCAGTGTTTGAAATTTATGACTCCTCTGTTTGTTCTCTTTAGTGGATCCTGTCTAATCATATATTTTATATATATATATATATATATATATATATATATATATATATATAAAACCAATGTTCCTGTATAATTTAGCTAATTAGTAAAACCACAGCGATCCCCAGATGAGCAGAGATTATAAATAAAGTCCTTCAGCTCTGAAGCTTTCCCAGCCTATCACTCCCTGGGGGCTGCTGTGTTTATCTTTCCAATGTTTGGTTTTTTGCAGCTGTTGCTCTTGTTCAACTTTGTCGATACGCTTCAGGCTCTAACTTCAGTCACTATGTTGTGTTT
Source organism: Anableps anableps (assembly GCA_014839685.1). Taxonomy (NCBI): domain Eukaryota; kingdom Metazoa; phylum Chordata; class Actinopteri; order Cyprinodontiformes; family Anablepidae; genus Anableps; species Anableps anableps. The sequence goes on along the minus strand of CM026074.1, from coordinate 23,456,357 downwards.
TTGCCCAACAGGGAGCAGACAGGAAGAGAGAACCAGGCAGCATGATGAAGGACAGAGCCGGGGACATCATATGCGAGTAAGTACCAGCTTATTCTTCCACTGAGCTTTCTTCAAATCCCAAACTCCTGTGGAGTTTAGCTCGTCTCACTGAGAGGATTTATCTCCTTTCGTACCTTTTCTTCCACTCTACCCTCAAACTGCAGACTTAGTGATATTTCACCTAAGTGGTCCAGATGGATTTGTCTGCAATTAAAGTTTGACCTGCTGTGGCCATTTAAACACAATAGTAAAACATTTAATTCCCTCTAAAGGGCAGATAAAGAGATTTGCCCATATTGGGAAGAAGTTCATTTTTCTTCTTGGAGTTTATAAAATACCATTTTGGCCTTATGTATTGAGAAAGCAAGGCTTATTGTGAAAAATGATTATGCATGATATTATTTTTAGTCAAAAATTGTATCGTGTTTCTTAATGATATCTTATTTCCCAGCAAAATGTACCCCTTTTTATCAGTCAAGTTTGGATTATTTGAAAAAACAAATATGACAAGATCAAATCTAACATAAATGTAAATAAATTATGTAAAAAGTACAAAAAATGTTTAAAAAAAAAAAAAAAAAAAGTCAGTTTTATAGTGAAAAGGAAGATTATTCACATTAGCAACAAAAGCAAGGTAATAGTCTTTTGTTGTTTTGTTTTTATTTATTTAAACTATTTTAAAAGAATTACGGAGTTTTATTTTAAACGTTACTCAGCTTTATCTGTCTATATTCTAGAGAATGTACATTTTGAAAAGGCTGCCAAGATGTCCAAATTCAGCACGTTGCGTGACAGACCAAGGCTAAAAGCTCAAGATAAAATTATAAAACAGGACATTTTGCCCTCTCACTGCTCCAGTGAAAGTTTCCTTAAAAACAGACAATTATCTTGTGTCTGTGATTCCTCTGACTTTAAAAACACCTCACCAATGCTAATTGCACTTAATAACAACTTTCATAAGGAAGATTGTTGTTACCCCGATCTATTAGCATTTAGCTGTGGGGCTTTCACTGGTCAGAAAAAGATCAGATTTTTGAGCTGAAATTCATCAGATTCCATTCACCAGCCATTTCTCGGTGGATCTCTCTTTCCAAGCATTTGAGCAATAGATATAAACTAGATTGCTAAGAAGACTTTGCTCACCTGCTTGGTTTCTACAATTTTAATGACAGTGTTTATAGGGATTAATGACTGCTCCTTCAGAAGTGCATTTATAAGGTCAGACACTGATGTTGTACGAGAAGTGCTGGCTCACAGTCTTTGCTCTAAGTTATCCTAAAGGTGTTCTGTCAGGTTAGAATCCGGGCTCTGTGCAGGCAAGTCAAGTTCTTCCAGACCAAACTTGTTCATTTATATCTTCATAGGCCTTGTTGGTGTGGAATAGAAGAAGCATATCTCTAAACTTTAGCATTTTTTTTTTCACAGGATGAGACAAATGTAGAATATCACACCTTTTTTTTTGTTTTTTTTGTTTTTGTTTTTTTTTTTTTTTGTTTGTTTTTTTTTTTTTGGGATGGGTGGGGGGGTTTAACACACTATCTAATAACTGTGACCTCTGCATGCTGTGCAAAATAAATCAGTTTACCAACACATTTAAAAAAAAAAACATTTAGAGTCTTAGTTAAACTGAAAAACCTTAATTCTGTGTCGCTGTTGTATGAATATTCTTTCTGGGTTAAAATTCTTGTTTTTTTTATTTTTTTATTATTTATTTATTTTTTTTTATTATTATTCAACCTTTCTCTGCAGCAGCGGCTCCAGTTTTCAGACACGTCTGCATCTTCGCTGCCTCGACAACAGCACCAGAGCACACCGCTCCGCCACCCATCTGATCAGTCAGATATCTTTTCCACTCCCTCGGCTGCGTTTCCATGGGAGCGAGAAGACTCTAGACCTGCATCCAGAAGACGACCTGTGTCTTCTCCTCAGGTGCCAAGCCCTGAGGTCCCGAATCAAGGTCGATTGGAGCAGAGTTATGAAGAGAAGGTCCACAAGACGGAAACAGACAGTAAGATTGTTCATCAGCCACAGCAATTGTTCGATACCCTGCATTCTAACGCATCCAGCTCACATTGCAGTCTTTATCCTAAAGAAAGATTAAAAAGTTCCTGGATTACTATTAAGATTAGGCTCAGCATGATCATGCTTTTGTCCACTTATCCATTTACATTTCTTAATCCTGAACCTTCAGAGTAGATCAGATTTGGATTAGGTTTTGAGTTTTATCTTACCACATCAGTCCAAACAGGTTTTTAGGTTCTGCTTAAATTAGCCAACATGTCCGCATAACCCCACCAAAAGTTGTTACATAAGAGTTTGTGTAGAAATCTCTGCTTCAGCCAGACATTCCTCTCCCTGCTCCAAAAGCAGCTTCATCAAACACTGTGGCTCTTACAACACTTCAAATCATGATGTAAGACTTTCCTTGGTTTCAGCTCCAGAGTGTTTGTTTGTGTTTGTTCAGAGAAGGAAGGGTCAGTCGCATGTGAGTGGATAAATTTTGCCTTTTGCTGCAGGGACTTCAGGAGCAGTTTTTATTCTGCTTCTCTCCATCTACATTATTTATTTCAGAAAATAATTCATTGTGGAGTATCATAGTAAACTTTCACTAGTCGTTTTAGATTTCTATAACATTAGGTAATGAACATATTGTGAATATTACACAAAAAATATACTAATATTGAGCCCATTAACAACAAATAACAAAAATACATTTTTAGTTGGACAAGCAAAATGTTGTTGTTTTTTTTCCTCCTGAGAACTGGGTTGGTAGTTCTTTTTACAGTAACTCCAGCTGTGTGTTTGTCATTGAACCAGTCTGTATGGATTGACCCCGTTTATGAAGAGCCAGCAGTGTCTGCTGCTTTACTTTTTAGTTACTGGTTTCATAAATCCAGGATAAATCCAGGTGTTTCTGCTCAAGAAAATGGAAATTACATATTTTTTTTTTTTTTTTTTTTTTTTTTCTAGTTTTTTTCAGTCACCTGTTATGTTTTGTTGTCCGTCACCCGTCCATTTAAGACAAAGAACATAATATTTGTGAGCAGATTTATCTTCCCTGACATATTGTGTTGCAGTTAATGGTATAAAAACTACACAAGTACAATACAAAACTTTAATGTTGTAAAAGATAAAATATTATGAAATTTCTCATAATATTCAATGACAGTTCCTGTTGATATTGTCTAGGGCTGCACGATACTAGAAAATCTGGCTTTGGCAATAATAATGGCAAATGTTGCGATGACAGTATCAGTTGTGATATCTGCCTATTTTTGTCTTTCCTCTCTTTCTCATCTGTGCTTCCATCACAGTGGGATCTTTAGCTATTTGGACAAGATGATTTGTGTCCTGCGTGAGCATCTGTTGCTCTTGTCCAACTGGCTAAATATTACATTAGCATGGAAAATGCAAGTTCATAACACTTGGAATATCTTAGCCAATAATTATTGCACTCCAAACTGTCTTTTGCGATGTGAATATTGCACACAGTTAAATTGTGACGATGATATCCTTCCATCCGTTTCCCTGTCCGTCCATCTACCCATTAATTTACTTAACAGTCTGTCTTTGTGTGTTTTTTTTTTAAAGTTTGGTATTTATAAGTTGAAAACTTGCCAAAATGCCCTAAAAACTTAAAATGTAGGAAATTTGACATGAAAAATGTGCAGAAACCCTTAGCATGGGTTTATGTGCATTATTTCTACTAAATCAAACCATTGTTGTATTTAACTCTTCGTAATTGCTTAAAACTGCGCTTCATGGGTCACATAGTTACAGAGGTCATCACAGGTAACGTTATTCTTTGTCAGAATTGGTTGACCTTAACGATGGCGTGTTGTGTTTTGTCGATCCACCAGTATCTTCATCAGACCTGCAGAATCGTCTCTCGGCTCTGGAGGACCAGCTGTCTGAGAAGGTCGGGAGGCTGAAGAGCGCCCAGAATGAAGTGGGACTGATGAAGAAGGAGCTCGCTGCTAAAGAGCTGGACCTGCAGAAAACCCAGGATGAGCTTAATGCGGCGCATTTGCGGATGGCTCAGGACAAAGAACTGGTAAAAGCAAGCGCCTCGCTGCTGCTGCTTGTGCTATATATACTCAGACTGGCAGGGCTGCTGAGGGTTTTTGTGCCTTCATGGTAAATTATTAGTTTTTTTTTAGTTGAGATTTTATTTTTTTAATTATCCATTTTATTTATGTTTACTTTTTTTGTACTTGCCACTGTTATGTTAGCATAATACGATTGTTACTTTTTTGTCTTCTTAATATTTGTTTGAAGTAATTGTAATTTAAAGGTTTTAAATAAATTGTATTTATTTATTTGTTAATGCAACAATGTTTCCTCCCCAAAGAATCATGTTTCTTAAAGCCATACTTTAATTCTGAAATGTGGTTCTTTACTTGTAAAGTAGATGTAATGATCTTGGCTAAAATACAGTAGCTTATTTATTAAGGGTAAACTATAAAAACTTTGAAGAAAAACATCTAAATGATCTAATTTCGTTTTTATTTCAGGCATCAGAATCTGAGCACAAACTGAAGCAGCTTCAAGAGGAGCTCAGGTGCCAGAGGCAAAATGCAGAGAGCAGTCGGCTTCAGCACCAGCAGCGCACGAAGGAGTTGGAGAAAGTGCATCAGAGGGTCAGGCAGACACCTACAGGAGAATCAGAAAGCAGTCAGATCTCTCTGTTCCACAGTGCAGTTTCAGACTTCGGTGTGTGTTTTGGCTTCAGGACTTGGCGGAGCTTCAGAAGGAGAGGCAGTGTCTGGAGAAGGAGCACCAGCAGGAGGTGAACAAGCTCAGCCAGGAGCTCCAGCAGGCCAGGACGCTCCACAACACTCTGCAGGCCCAGGCTGACAAGGTGAAGACAAACATGCATGTGCACAGAATGATACACATCAACAACACGAGGTGATCTTCTGAAATAACGCGGCCACATTTGTTAAAATAATGTCTGTATCAACAATGGAAACTGCAGAGCAGCATGAAACTCTGCTTCATCAAGCTCTCCTGTTTTATCAGCCATTTCCTTTTAGTCTTCCCACCCTTTACTCTTTCTTTAGCCAATCTTCTTATCCCTCTCCTTTTAACTTGTTCAGTTGTTTGTATTTATTTGTACTGAAGATCAATAAATGTAACTTTTTCTTCTCCCAAACTTTCTTCTTTTCTTTGTTTCCTGCCTTTTTCTCTTTCACTGTCTTGCTTTTTGTATTTCTATTCCCCTACATCTTGCTCCCACTGTGCTTCGTCCTCTTCTCTCCTCTTGGTTTGTCCCCGGTGGAAAAGGGTTAAGCAGCAAAGGTAACAACTGTGTGACTGACAGTAACCAATTTCCTTTAATAGCTTGCATGATAGGAACAGGATACAATGTGAGGGAATATATTAATAAGATTTATTTGCAGCATCTTTGATCAATTTAGACAGATGTTTTGCTTTTTTCTTTTTTTTTTTTTTTCGCAGATTCGTTAGTCTAGTTTATCAAAAACTAGAATAAGATCAGTTTTGTTTTTTTTTTCTTCTTTTTTTTTTTTCTTTTTTAAATAGGGAGTCGACCGTTGTTTGGTCTACAAGGTTTAAACATGCTGTATAGTGACTGTTTCACACAAAGGCAGCAACAGTCAAGTGTGATGAATGGTGTTATAGTGAGTCATTGTTGCATTTGACATTCTGTTTGCACATGCTTGGAGCTTGACCCATACCAAAACCCAACAGAGCCTGCTTAAACCATTTTACAGTATCTAAATTCATTAAAGATTCAAATGAGATTTTATGCTCCCAGCTGGCTTTAAGCTGCAGAGCTTTGCAAACATTTGCATTAATAATACAAGAGTCAAATGTCTGATTCCTCTGATATCTGATTCATTTCAATGATTCGTTTAAAGTAGAGTTGAGTTGTTCCAGAAAACTTAGTAGAAAAAGTCCCTGCCACCACTGTCAGTAGAAATGTCCAAACTTATAGGAAGTGTAGTTTCATTACTTATTAGATACCGAACTGAATAACGGTCACTTTAAAGCTGTGAAATGATTTTTTTTTTTTTTTTGAGCAGTAACACTCGGTCCCTGTCACGCTGTGCTGCCGTTTCTTGTTTAATTAGTTCTTTACTGCATATGTTGAAATGTTCAGCATGACCACAACAAAGCATGAAGTAAGAACAACGAATGTAAATTACTGCAAATCTAACATTATTAAGATTATTAAAAGCAGCGTGATTGCTGATCACAAATGATTTATGGCTTTCAACATTTGTTGCAAATCAAACCTGAAAAGTGTGGTGTGCATTGTTATTAAGCTGCCCAGTCTCAAGCCTTTTCTAATCTCTAACAGGTTGTATGCCAGGATTGGTCTTTATGTCTCTCCATCCATCATTCCATGAACTCTTAGCAACTTCCCTTTCTTTACTAAAGAAAAAGCATCCTCTAGCATTCCCGCTACAGTTTCTTGTTTTGGTCTATCACATAAAATACATTAAAGTTTCTATCTACTCAAAGGGAATGAGTCTTAGTTTCCTCAAAATGTTACAGTGACTTATGTTTGTTATCACTCCTTGCCGTTTCCTTCGCTCATCCTGATGAATCCACCTAAACAAGAGGCTTTTGTTGATTTGTTTTTCTAAGTTATTCTCAATCTTTATTTTCTTTCATAAATCAATCACCCAGTCTTTAACATGCAGCCCATATTTTTACCAGCTAACGGCTCATCTATTGTTTCTGCCAGCTGTCTCTGCAGAAGCAGGCGTTGGACAAAGAGCTGGACGCTTTGAAAGAGAAGCTGAAGTGGACGGAGGAGCAGCTGAAGGAGAGCCAGAAGAAAGAGGCACAGACACAAGCCAAACTAACGGTAGCACACAGAGAAACACAGCTGTGGTCCAAAGTCTTGTCCGTCTGCATCTGCATGGTTCAGTCATTAGCTAGGTGTTGAGTTTATCATGACCGACATACATTTTTAAACAACATGCCATATGTCAGCCTGATCGCTGGACTGAAGATGAAGCATGAATAAATTATAAGAGAAATCTGGCTTCTTCTGTCACCATATTGATAAATCTTTTAGCATTAGAAAAGATTTGTTTAGAATCGCATATACTATTTATTATCTAATATAGATATGTAAAAGAAATAACAAAAGTAAGGTGTTTTTGTTTTTTTGTTTTTGTTTTACTGTAGTGGCTTAAAGCTGCAAAACCACTAAACTTGGCTGTTAAACTGCTGTAGGTCCGTATAATAAGAGTTTGTGTTCTGGGTTATAAACTCCACAGACCGTGCAAACTAAGTGCAACACAGTGACACATTACTGCTTGTGTTGCTTTTTGTAACTTGTTCGTTCAGGTTTTTTGTTCTTGTGAAACTGTGCTTGTTTATAGGTCTGTGTTTTTCTCTTACGCAGCATCTTCTTATCGGCAAAATGCCTGCAAACACATTGAACTATGTAGCTATTGTTGGGTTTAAATCAATTTTTAGAGACATAATGTCATGTTTTTGAGAAGCTGATGTATTCATTAAGGAATAAATATACTTAAATTCTTTACTTGAACACTAAAAGTTTAATGAAAACAAACCAAGCTCCTGTTTGAACATTAAAACAAATCAAACCCTTTCTGTAGACTCGACAGATTGGTTTGTGTGACTCGATTTAATCCTCCTCCTTTGTTTGTTTTTGTTTGTTTCCAACCCTTGGTTTAGGAAGCAGTACGTGAGGCGGAGGGTGTGGCAGTAACTCTAGAACAAAGCAGGAAGAGAGAGCGAGCTCTTGAGGAGGAAGGGAGGAGACTGCAGGAGGAGCAAGCTGACACCCTGCGTCTCCTCAAAGAACTGCAGGGTAAGGAGAGAGATTTATGAATGAATCTCTCTCATGTATTCATCACATAGTGGCCGACTTTGTGTTTAGGAGTTCAGCAGCAGGAGTGACTGGATGATTGATACAGCGACGTGCAAAAATATCCCCAACCTCAATCCTCTGTGTTTTCGATTTGGTGTTTTGTATGATAGAGCAGCACAGAATGACGCAACCTTGTGCCGTGCAAAGAAAATAATACTTTTTTTTTTTTTTTTTTTTTTTTTTTTTTTCCCACAAAGAAAATAAGTAAAGGTGTGGCATGCGTTTGTATTCACCTCTTTTTAATTTGATACCCATAAATAAAATCAAGTGCAACCATTTGCCTTTGGAAGTCACTACTTTGTGAACAGAATCCAGGTTTATTTAAATTAATTTCTTCTTAAATCCAGCTGCTCTGTGAAGCCCTCAGAGGTTTGTTGGAGATCATCAGTGATCAGACATCATGAAGGAACACAGCAGAGAGGTCAGGAAGAAAGTTGTGGAGACGTTTAAAGCAGGGTTAGATAATAAAGCAATAAGCCAAGGTTTGAACATCTCCTAATGCGCCATTTAGTCTGGAAAGGCTGGAGGATTTTGCGATTATATTTTATTATATATTGTTATTGATTTATTCACCAGTAGTCACTGATGAAAAAAGGAAGAAGTCTCTTCTAGAGTGTTCCATGTGCTGTGAAGAGGACTCGGCAAACATGTTGAGGAAGGGAGGTTTGATCAGATGAGTCTGAAATCCAACTTTCTGGCCTGTATGGTGGGACACTGAACACACCATCCCCACAGTGAAACAGGATGAGGGCAGCGTCATGCTTGGGGAAAGGAGCTCTTCAGTCGGAACAGGGAAATTGTGTTGAGTGGATGGGAAGATGGATGGAGCTACAAGCCAGAGCAATCCTGGAAGAGAAGCTGTTAGAGGCTTCAAAACACTTGAGACTGATGCGCAACTTTCTGCTTACATGATGCAGGCTGGTAGAGACAAACCCCCAAGACTCAAAAGTAAAATAAAGATCCATCACTGTCAGATATTTCTTTGTAAAAAAAAAAAAAAAATCAAAAGAGCATGCAGCATTCCTTTCCACCTCAGAAATACACACTTCTATGTGTTGGTCTAGCCCATCAAATCCCAGTAATTTCTGGGATTGTGGCTGTAATGTGAGAGAGGGAGCAAACATTCATTCTTCTCGAAAGCTCTGTGTTAATTGTTTCCCTCCCAAAAGTTTTCAGAGACTACAGGATAGTTAAGTAGGACACCTTATGCCGATTCTAGAATAACAGTGAAGCCTGTATGATATAGATCAGCTCACGCAGATCAAAGCTGGAATAATTCATGTTCACAGTTCACCACCTATGAATTCTGCACCAAAGCTGCATTCCCAGCGTAAACTACTTCATGTTTATTTACCAAAGTTTCCTGATATGCTTAGTTTACGTGTAAAAGTTAAAAATAACCTTGTTAAATGTGAAGTTCATGGAAAAACTGTGTTTTGTTTTTTTTTTGTTTGTTTTTTTGTTTGTTTGTTTGTTTGTTTGTTTGTTTTATTGCCTCAGAACAAAAAGCCCCTGCAGCATCGGCTCCTCAGCCTGCCCAGTTTGGACCCCTTGGACAGGGTTTTTCCTCTCCACCTTCCTTCGCTCAGACTTCTCGAGCTGCATCCCACAGCAGGAGGACCGCAGCTTCCCAGTCGGAGCAGAACAGGGATGGGAGCAGGGCGGAGATCACAGCAGCATATCCTTCTGGCAGAGAGCCAGGGGAAGGTATCGATGCGGAGCAGATCCCTTTCAACATCTCAAACGCTGAGTGTTTACAGAAAGTGGGAGAAAGAGAAGAAGGTGATAAAGGGAGCAGGACAAATACTCCCTTCATCACATCTACAGATGTTGATACAGCTGTTGAAAGCTCACCTGTGGCAGGAGGTCTGAGGATCTCTCCCGAACACACACAACTTCCTAAGTCTGATCAACCCGCTTCATCTCAGGACCTCAAGGGGGAGAACGACCTCCTCCGCTCGGAGCTCCGCGATGTCCGTGAAGAACTCCAGAGACGGTTGGAGGACCTGGAAGCCCAGCGACGGGCCGAGACCGAAGCGAGGACCCGTCTCAAACAGCTCAGTCGCAAGCACTCCACCCAGGCAGCAGAGAGGGAGGAGAAAGAAAAGGACCTGAAGGTAAAACTGGAGAATGAGAAGGCTGAGACAGAGAGGCTGAAGAGGACTGTTGCTGCTTTGGAGGCAGAGATGAAGAGAAGCAGAGAGGAGCTGGAGAAAGAGGAGAAGCAGGAAGAGGAGACGAATACGACACAAAACGACAGAGAGAGTGAGCTGATTGAGCTAAATATCCAGCTGAAAAATCAACTGGCAATGGTGAAAGCTCAGCTGGCTTTAGAACGAGAGGAACGAAAGATCAAGGAAGAGGAGAGGAACCAAATGATGAACATGGATGCAGACGTAAACACAGAGCTGGGCTTGAAACTCGCAGAGATCATGGCCGACGTTGAGGAGCTACAGCATAGAAGAGAAGAAGACTCGGTAGAAGATGAGAAACTTTCCACTGCCAGCAGCCCCCTGCCAACCCTGCATGACGACGAGCTCAACTCCAACATCCTTTGCTCTGACAACAGTCTCCTCTCTTCCCCAGAGGAGCACCTCCTCTTCTGCAAGTCCACCAACCAGCGCAACGCTCTCCTGTCCACAGAAATGGAGCACATTCTCCATCTCAGTGGTCAAACAACCAAAGAAGCCTCGGATCAGATAAAGCTTTCTTCATCAGACCTCCAACGGGATCAGCTCGCCGCCTCTGATCTCACAACAGTGGTGGAAGCCCTGCAGAAAAAGTGTGCAAAAGAGTCAGAGCGGGCTAAAAAGTACAAAGATAAATTTGAGACCCTGCAGATCCAGGTAAATGAAAATAATCTTGAATAAAATACAGAAAAACAATGTTATTTTCCAAATAATCTTATTAGGATTATTGCTAAAAAAAAAAAAAAAAAAAAACCCTTAATTTTGATTCTGAGCTGCGTTTCAGATCATGGTTTTATTCAGTCTTATTTATTTTGCTGGGTTCAGAAAGGAGTGGCATCACAATAATTTCTAATTGAGGCATTATTACAGAAATCAGGGTTCCTATACAATCAGGAAAAGTAGGAAATTTGTATATTAATTTAATATTATATTATAATTTTACTTTGTATATTATATTATTATTTGTATATTATTTGTATATTATATGAAATATGTATTATCCAGGTAAATTTAGTAAAACAAAGTATGAAAAAATATCTGGATTTGCAGACTCATCCACCCATTAACCCATCTTTGCCCAACATATATCCATATGTTTATTTTTTTATTTTATTTTTTTTTTTTTGGCCAATCTCCATCCATCTATTTTGTTTTTGTGTGTCTCATCATATAACCAGGCGGCCAATTCATGTTGAAATTTTCCATTAAAAAGGAACAAAAATTACCTGGAAAAGTATGAAATAAAATTAAATATTCCGAGTAAGTAGTGTCGAAACAAAACCTGGTCAGACTGCAGTGTTTTAAAACCCTGTAGTCAGTGGAGTACCGATTCCTAAATATCTTCTATTCTTTTAAAATAATAATAATAATAATAATTTTGGTGGAAGTTAATTAAACTGTTTGCAAAGTGATCATGGAGCCCAGAATGAGGCTGTGTTTAATCAAATTATCCACATTTACTCCAATTAACTTCCTAAACTACCTTTTTTATTGTAAAAGTTGAGTTTAAATGTCATGTAGAAAATAAACAGATATTTGCAGATGATAGACATTGTGTTGTTCAAGCTTTGCTCTTCTGTTTTTCTGTCTGCACAGGTAACACGTCAGACTAAAGAGCTGACCTCTGCCTTCGAGAACCAGAGTCAGCACATCTTAGACCTTCTTGCTGAGCTGCAGGAGAAAGAGAGGGCCCTCTTGATCCAGAAAGAGGAATTGATGCAATGCCAGCAAGAGTTGGATGAACTAAAGGAGGAAGAAAATAAGGCGGCAGAGAAAACAGAACTTAAAATTGAAGAAGAAAAAGAGGCTTTTGTTCCTCTTCCCTCTTTAGACTTAAATGTTCAGAAAGATACAGTTCACCCCAGCCTTGAGGAATGTGAAGCTGAAACGCCGCCACCTGTTGGTGGTGACGGTGAAAGTGCAGCAGTAACTTCTGGAGAACAGCATCAAATCACTTCTGACATGAAGAGGTCTACAGACGGTCCATGTGACTCTGTGTGTGAGGTGGAAGAGGATCAGCCCAGTCAACATGGAGAAAGCATAAACACGTTTACAGAACTCCACGTTCTCAGACAGGAAAACCAGCTGCTGCAGCAGAGAATCAAGGATTTATCTAACATGGCCCCCAGAGACCAAACATCACAGACTGACCGTGAGAATCAAGACAACACAGAAAACATGGCTCCTGCATTCTGCTTGGATCTGCTGAAGGTGCAAAAGGATTCAGCGACAGACCAGTCGTTGCAAACTGATCTGAAGAGGAGCGATGATGAAGGTCAAGATTTGGAAGGAGAAGAAACGAGCAGCATGAGTGGTGAAAGAAATCAAAAGGACATGTCTGAGATTCAGATAAACCAGCTGCAGCAACAGGTACTGAGCTTGAATTCAACGCTTTTTACCTGTAAAAAGCAATTTCCACTGTGCTGCTTTATATTCCCTAAAATTTAACCACCCTGAACCTTTAATATAGTAGCCATGTTTTTTTGTGTCCTCTTTTAAAGATACACATTCCTGCGAAGTTGTTGTTTTTATTTGAGCCTGGGAATATAAAAGATGAAAAATAATCCAACCTAGACAATCCTAATCCTTAAAGGTGACCTATTATGCTTCCTTGAACAGGTTAGGATAGGACTACAGGCTATACAGAACATGTTCATTGCATTTTTTTTACACAAAATTGTTTTTAGATAATGAGATTTCAGTCTGGTCAGTTCTACTTATTTTGAGCTCCTTGCAGACTGAGTGGTTTTAGGGCCTCTTGTCACTTTAAATCCAAAAAAGCTGCTGCTAGCCACGCTCCCCAACTCAACGTTTACATTCACATGTGAAAATGGCTGCAGACAGATGCGCAATTATACAACCATTCATCTTTGCAAAGCAGAAGTAGAGCCTCCTGCACAACCAACAAGATTGCAGCAAGTCGTTTCTGAATGGTAAGTCAACAACAAAACACCTGTCTTTTCCAGCAGCCTTTGTACAGCGCATACAGCGGTAAAACCAGCTGACCAATCGTGTTCGAGCTCCGCTTGGGTTGCTAGGTGAGGGGCCAAGCACGGCTGGGGTTGCTAGGTAATGGTGCAGCGTGACTTAACATTCGGGAAGTTTTTGAAATGGCTGGTTTTCTAGACACCAAAAAACATTAACTTATTGCTTAAAAAAACGGCTGGATGGGGTTTTTTTGTTTGTTTGTTTGTTTTTTGTTTTTTTTTTAACCTCTTGGACATTTTTTAGAAACAGCTGAGACGCTAATGGAAGAACTAAGGCGTGCAAACTGAATTTTGCATAATAAGTCCCCTTTAAAATATTTTGACTGGAGGATTTTATCCCTCAGTCTCCAAAAATGGTCACAAATGTGAAGGCTCCTACAGGCGTACTTCACTGTGCAGATGTCCGTGCAGCTCACAGGATATGCACAGTATGCCCGAGTAGGTTGGAGCCTTAAGTCTGTCATGCAAAAATCTCTTACAGGTGAAGTTAACAGAAAATATGAGCTAAACTCATAGGAGTCTAAACTGAGGCGAGTGGAATAAATGCTGAGAAAATCCAACCACTCCAAAATGCCCCAAGTTTTTCTCTAATGTGTGGTAAATGTTTGTCCAGACAATAACTCTGGTTGGTGGAAAAAGTTCCCACAGTCAAAACATTTCCAACCATTCTAACACAAACCATTTAAGACTGTAAAATATTGTTTTCACTGGAGGATAGTCTCTCGCTGTCTCCACAGACGGCCAGTAGTGAAAGTCTCAGATGTTAAAGTTAACAGAAACTATTAGCTGTAGAGGAGTTTAAACTGAGATCACAAACATAATGCTGAAAATATTAAACCAACCAAAAATTTTCAACAGCCACCCGCCTCAAAGGCCCACCCCAAAAGGTGTTCAAGTGGACCCCTGGTATTCACGGGGGTTAGGGACCAAAACTGCGCACAAATAACTACATTTCACAAATACTTGAGACCCCCTCTAAAGACACTTATACCTGCCTATTTTAATAGTTCAAACACCAAATATACCTTAAATATGCAGTAATAAGCACATCAGAAACCATCTTAGCAGAAACAAACATCTACAGTCTTCCTCATCTCCACTCTTGGCTGCACAGCCAGTCAGCACCAGGGAAGATAAATGGCGTGCCTAGGTTGGCTGCTTTGAAAATGCCTGCCAATAGCATGTCAAGTAGCATTAAGTCTAGGTATTTCAGCTTCCCAAGCTGCTTTTACTTTGGAATATTTTAAATGTTTTATGAAAACATCTGAGAATAGGTGGATACACTGTATTGCCTTACAAAGCTGTTTTCTGGAGAAAAGTTCTACCTTGTTAGATTATTTTTACCCTTTTTATAAATGTATAATATTCCCAGAAAACAAATCCTAGTCCCTGAAATGGTTTTTGAAGTGGAAACAGTGCTGCAAATGTGCTGTTTAGGTGGTGGTTGACAGGAAACTAAACCTGGTGCAGAGTTTGATGTGTGTATTTTTGTTACACCAGTTAAAATGAACAAAGCAGAAAAATATTTTTGAAAGTAATTTTACTTACCATGAATAAATTTTTCAAAGTGAAAAAGATTTAATATTGTTCCAAATAACTTTATAAAACATACCCATCTTGTCCAGGTGGAGGCGCTGCAGAGAAGCGTCAGGACTCTCACTGAGGAGACCTGGGTCCAGGCCCAGGAGCTCACGTTATGGAGACTGGGGTCCCAGCCAGCCGCTGCAGTTCAACACCTACTCAACAACACAGACGATGAGGGTGAAACGCTTCAACAGCTTCCTGCTGCCAGTCAGTCCCAGTCCACCCAGCAGCCGACAGCAGAGCTGACTCAGAGCCACAGCCAGGTTCAGAAGAGCCAGGACGTCGTCACAGTCATCAGGGAGGATGAGGTTTCTCTCTGCTGCTCCTCTAAAAAACTGCAGGGTCGCATGCTGTTCTCCAGGTAAACTAACCATCACCTGCCTATAGTTGTTGTAAATCCATGGTGATCTTTCTCTTTTGACGTATGTTTTATAAAATTTACGTTTTTATTTTTGTTTTTCACCATAAGACTTCAGAACAGCAACCTTCCTGAACCAAAGAGCCTCCGTTCGCCTGAAAAGGCTCTTCTGGAATACACCCAGAGCGCTGTCAAGTTGGACCCGGTGATTGTTTTAGTCCCCTCTCACTCACACTGGCTTGTAAAATTATTCATACCTGTTACCTGGATTTCATATGACAAACCAACACCTAATAGCGGAACCAAAAGCATACATGGTTCTGATGTTTTTTCCAAATAAAAATCTGAAAAGTGTGGCCTTCATTTGTATTCAGCCTCATGAGTCAATCACAGCTGTAAGTCTAGTCTGCTTTATAAAGTAGCTCAAACTCTGTCGGATTGGACAGAGAGCATCTGTGAAACATCACTTTTATTCGTCTTTCCACATCCTCTCATTTGTCTTTAGGTCTGGACATTGACTAGGCCATTTTAGCACATTACAAGCTTTAGCTGTATGTTTTGGGTCATTGTTCAGCTAGAAAGTGAATCTCTTCCAAATTATTAATATTTTTGCAGGTTCTGGCAGGCGTTCTCCCTGTATTTAGCTCCATCCATCTTCCAATCAACTATAAGCACCTTCCCTGTCCGTCATGAAGAAAAGCATCTGCAGAACATGATGCTGCCACCGCCACGTTTCATTGATGTTTCGCCATAGTTGGTGCTTTGCATATGGACTAAAATATTCCATTTTGATCTTTTCTGACAAGAACATCATTTTCTAAATGTTTGCTGTATCCCCACATGGGTCATAAAAAACATAAACAAACAAGAGGTTTTTTATGGCTTCTCAATAATTGCTTTCTTCTTGTCCCTCGTCCATTAAGGCCAGATTTGAAGTCAGTTGGTTGCACTGGATTTTATTTGGGGGGTATCAAAGTAAAGAGAGCTGAATACATGTAACGTAGCACTTTTCAGATTATTTGTAAACACATATGTTGAAAAACGTTTTATTAGTTTTCGCTCACTTCACAATTACTTTAGGTTGTATTTTGACAAAATATGAAAAAGTTAAAGGAGCATGTATACTTTTGCAACTAGACTACTGAGTTTGCTCTGCAGGCCTTTTGTTGCTGTTTTATGAGCCATTAGGTAGTTAACTAAATGTCCATTTAGAAGGAATGAGAACAGTTTGTTTTTCCTGTTAATTTGAAGATAAATTCCCAGCAGCTGTGTAATTTTGCTCAAATTACAGAAAGATAGTGTTTTTCAAATTGTTAAACTAACACTTTAAGCTCTTACAGATTAATGTAAGTGGAGTCCTAATTTAGTGCTCAGTAACTTATTAAACATACAAATATCTTCCAGTAAGAGAACCCTTTTCAGTTATATTTTGTTTTTCTGTTTCCAGGAAACATTGAGCACATTTACCGAAAAGCAACAATATTTCATCACTTATTTCATTTAAGAATTTAAATGATTTTTATTCATAACTAAACTCTTCCCAGGTTGGTTTTTAATTACTGCTATGTTGTTGTTTAAACAGGAATCTGAAAAAGAAAACCAGGAGATGAACTTGCAATGGTCAGAAAGTTGTCCAGAACAAAACGGCTCGAAGAAAGATGCTAAACTCATCCAGGTGTCATCGCAGAAGATTGCTCAACACCATGTAGCCAAAGATCCCAACTTCTCAGGATCAAGTCTAACCAAAGTGGAACATTGTTACACAGAAACGCATGAGGCCAAGTTGGACTCCTTCAGAGGAACCGGTGACATACATACACCCACTAGCTCCAGCAACAATAACCTGAAGGTAGAGGCTATGAGTGTTGGGAGTCAAACTGAAGATAGTTTGTTTTCCTGCGGAGCTTCTAAGGCATCTGCAGCCACGCAGACCGAGCAGGGTTTGGATGAGGAAGAATCAGTGGAATCTCCTCCCATTTCTCCCGTTTCTTCAGCTGAGAGGATGGAAGCAGGCGACAAATTGTTGCTCTCAGGTTCTTTTCCCATCCCGGCTGATCCGGCTCGTCTTGCTGAGAGAATCCGTCGCAACAGGACGCAGCTGTCAGCCGCCTTCGATGACACAGAGTACGAGCCGTACGGCCTGCCAGAGGTCGTCATGAAAGGTGGGGTTCCTAAATATTCACTTCTTTTCCTGTAAAAATTTGGACTCTGTGGTTAACGATCACAGCAGTTTAACTGTTGACTCATCACCTTGTCTGGACCAGAATAAAACCCCCACACACTGGCTTCAACGGATACGGCTGACAGATAGAATAAATTCATAAGGTTTTGCCATATAGCACTGTGACACCAATCAGTCATACTGTAATAATCATGCATCCTTTTAACATGTAATTCATTTGAAATAGATGAGTTTTAGAAATTATTGAAGGAAATAACTAAAATCTGTTCATTTAATGTTTATTTACAAATTTACTTTAATTTCCACATTTATACATGTTAACTAAAGGACTATTTATTTATTTATTTATTGGATTGTGTTCCCTTTTTGTTCTACAAAAAGTGTTTCTATAGGAACTTGCATTTGACTTTTGCTCTTTATTGCCCCCAAGTGGCCAATGTCAGTATTTATAAAAGGTTTTTGGTCCCAGAACACCTCAAACTGTGGTTAAAAACACTC
The DNA here is from genome assembly GCA_014839685.1 of Anableps anableps. NCBI lineage: Eukaryota > Metazoa > Chordata > Actinopteri > Cyprinodontiformes > Anablepidae > Anableps > Anableps anableps. The sequence continues at coordinate 23,438,644 of CM026074.1, read as the reverse complement.
CATGTGAGGAATGTTGTTTGAAAAAGTAGTTCAAGAGATTTCAGTTCAACTTCTGCTCTGTTTGCAGAGTTTCTTGCTTTTTTTTTTAACAAAGTTTTTATTGTAAACTAACAAAAACTTTTCAGATTTTAAGAACCACTTTCAGTTTTATTTTAACATCTGCCATTTTAATTTTTGCTATGTCATTCACCATACTTTACCTGCTTTTCCTTATTTACTGTGTTTATCCTTCCTTCTTCTTCTGTTCCCTCTCATTCTTCAGGTTTTGCTGACATCCCCACCGGCCCTGCGTGCCCATACATTGTGAGAAGAGGTTTGTTAGGAACAGTGCAACCTCTGTCTAAGAAAGAACCACAAGAAGATGAGGAGACAGACTAAAACAAAACATCAGATAGTGGTGGGTGCGTTTCTGACATTTTCTGTATTATTTTAACACCAAGACTAAAGACAGGCAGTAATCATGTTGATGAAATAAATTTGAGAATACTAGGGTATGCTGATTAGGTTTGTGGACTTTCAGGGGTAATTTGAATGCTTCAAATAAAAGAAAGCAGGGATTCTTTAGCCTGGGAGATGCTGGAAATCTCAGCTGCAAAGCTTTAACAGTAGCCTTCTTCCATTACTATCACAGCCCTAGACCAGGGGTCTGCAACCTGCGGCTCCGGGGCCACTGGTGGCACTTTAGGCCATCCACAGTGGCGCCTGATATGTTTGGCCAACAATAATATTAAAACTGAGCCATGTTCTAAGACATAAAGGTGGTAAAAATAGATTTTAATAGTCTAAGAGTACCAGAAATATTGGGGTTTTTTTCCACAGTTTTTTTTTGTTTGTTTGTTTTATCTTTAAGCTGCAAACAATTTATTTTTTTTTTTTTCTTTTTCTGTGAATGTGGAACATTCCTTTGAAGAACATGCTTTCATTCTCTAATTTAAAAAAGAAAATATGTTTGTTGTTTGTTTTAAAACCAAAAAAAATAATAAACCTAATAAACAATATCAAATTTATCACAAAACAAGCAAATTTTATTTAAGTCAATTTTTTTTAATGTATCATTTAAATTTTTTATTTACCAACTACTAGTTTTGTGCTTTGAAGGGACACGTAGCTTCAGGCAAATTGTATATTTTGAGGGGTGAGGGCAAAAATGGCCTCTTTGGATAGAAACTGTGACTGATACCTCCCGTAGACCCAAATCCTTTTAAAACATGTGGAGTGAGTTAAAGGGGGCATAAGGACCCAGGAGTCTTCAGGGCTTAGAGAGAATGTGAAAAACAGAATATTCAAAGATCCCTCTCATCTTCATTCCCAGTCCTTGTGAAACGTTATGGGAGAACATAAAGTGCTGTCCTGTGGGCTAAAGAGGGTTGCACAAAGTATTAGCAGCAGTAAAACAAGTACTGAAGGTTTCCTTAAAACAGTTATTTCCACACACTGACTAAATGTCCTCAATTTAAAGATTGAGTTTTACTAAACATTGTAGGAGAAAATTATGCAGCTGCAATGGAAGATGAACTTATTTTAAGACTTTCTGTGCATATCAAGTAAGGCTGCAGAAACGTGTGAAGGACCCTAAATATTGAGCAACGCTCATGGTTTAGTTAATCTTTCTTTGTACAGAAAGGCCTCTCCTGTCCACAGGTAAATATGATCCAATGATACTTGTTGACTTAACATTCAGTATAAAACTAGACTTCTTTTAAAAGTCAGTAAGTTGTTGGCATTAGATGAGCTGAATGTTTTCCGTTTTGTGCAGATCTAACAGAAGGAACCAGTCACTTTGGGAGGATTCACTGTGAACCTGAATGGTGGACGATGGCCGCCCTCAGGGAGACTCTGACACAGCCTGCATTAAGCTTCCTGCCTCCGTGCGTGAGCTTGCAGGTAACTGGGCCTGCACCGACAAGCTGAACAGCTCCACCGTGGTTCTGAAAGGCTTTAATTGTCCTAAGTTCACGCTGAAATTGCTGTGCAGAGACTCTGCCATTAATCCACACCCACCTGTATAATCAGACAGTAAGTTTGGGATTTAGTGATTGTTTTTGCTTCTTAAGCCACTTTTCCAAAGGGATTGTTTTGTTTTCTTCTAACTCATGCGTCCTTCAATTAAACAGTGCCTCGTCAATGTTTTTCTAAACCAGCGCCTGTCGAGATAAGTTTGACTTGTTTTCCAAGAGGGTTCACCCAGTAATGAAAACATATTTTAAGTTTTCACGTTTTAACTTCTTAAGGTTTCTTATTTATGGACACTTGAATGTGTTTTATTGGGGTAGGGGGCACGTTTACAGAAGTGTGTGTGTGTGTGTGTGTGTGTGTGTGTGTGTGTGTGAAAAACATTAGCTGTGAATATGAACATGTGTGTCCTCATCTTGATCTCACTGTTTGTATATAAGCGTGTCTGTGTGTTGGGTGAGCACACGTCTATGAGTCAGTGTAACCTGCACTGGTTTCCGCTCCATGTATGGAGATACACACTGAGCTCCTTCTCTCCTCTCTGTCCTGCTATGCTTCCCCGTCCTACACTAACAAACACTCAAACACTAGTTGGTTTTTAAGCCACTTTTTTAAAAAAATAAAACGACTACAGTTTCATTTTCCGGGATCCTGCATAGTCTGGAAAGGTGTGGAAACACATCTGGTCTTCCTAGTGTGGAAAGTGAAACTAGAGTATGGAAAGACCTTTTGGTTTTCTCTGACATAAAAATTCAGAATGTGACAGTTTCTCTGTTACTGGAGATGGGAACACAGTTTTACAGAATGAACATAAACATCACATTTTAATGCGTTAAAGTGACATCACTGTCTAAACTATTTCATGTCGTTGATATTGCTGCATAATCAATTCTCAAAAGAATTTCATTAAAAAAAATAGCATCACCTTTTTGTGGGGGGTTGTTTTGGCAGGCCAGATTTCCCTCCTCAGTAAAAGGGTCGGGTACGGTAATGATATGTGGCTCTACCTCGTTGAGTTCACTCTGATTGGCTACAACAATATTTGGGAAACTCTTCAGTAAAATGCACTGAACATCGTCTCAAATTGGGGTTATGATTGCATGGTACTTCCCCATAAATGAACTTCAGCCACTCTTCTCTGATTCTCTCATCCTTCGGGATTAAGTGGAAACTTCTAGCCGTTTTGGAGCGCCCTCGGACAGAACAGCTCCGCTTTTTAGTTGCCATCCTCTTGTCAAGTGGAGTAGCCAGACATGCTAGCGCTACTTTGCCCTTAAATTAGCTGGTGTGTCAGCTGGGAGGAGGAGGGCTGTTTGCTTGACTTTGCGCTGTAATTGGAGAATATGAATTACGTAGAAAGAAACTGTTCTCTGATTCGTCCGTTTTTGAGCAATGAAACAAAGCAGACCGCCTGTGATCAGGGCTTTTGATACCAACTCTTGACATTAACAGGGCCTCATCAGAGCACAACAGATCATATTATACCCCCAAAAAGCACAGAAAAATTAAATTTGTTGTCATGACCCCTTTAAACTTCAATGATTTCATTGGAAATAAACTGATCGATCCACGTCGATACAGCAATCATTCTCCCATTTTTCACATTACAACCACAAACATCTTTGAAAAATGTTACCTGGTCAAAATTCGTCCTTCCACATGTTTGCTGCGTCTCTTGCGTTGCTTATGGGAAACTTTAAATCGAACTCTTTCCATTTTCACATGATTTATTAAAAAGTGCTCCATGAGTTATACAAATCTTGTTTATGCTTTTAAAACTCTGCTTTAGGCTTCTTCACAACTTCATCCCTGTGTGTTTTGGTCTTCATGATTCTGTTTGTTCACAAATGTTCTCTGACAATAAACCTCTGACCTCTTCACAGACCTGCTGCATTGATCCTGAAACCGACTTATGAAAGCAGTTGGTTACACTGGATTTTATTTAAAGGTTTCAGAATAAAGTGGTTGAAAACGGATGCGCAGAACAATTTTTAATTGTTTAAAAAAATATATATATATATGAAAACGATGTCACATGTGTTGTTTTCTATGGTGCAGTTGTTTGCACTGTTGCCTTGCAGCAAAAAGGTTCAAATTCCAGACTTTTTGTTGCATTTTCATGTTCTCCTCTTGCATGTGCAGGTTTTCTCCGGGTACTCCAGCTTCCTCCCACAGTCCAAAAATATGACTGTTGGGTTAATTGGTCTCTCTAAATTGCACTTAGATTGTGTCTCTGTGTTGTCCAGTGATGGACAGGCGACCTGTCCCACCTCTCGCCCACTGACTGCTGGAGACCCTGCAGGGATAAGTGGGTATACAGACAATGGACAATGTTTTCCTTCCACTTACTGATTACGTTCTACTTACATCGATGTTCTAAAATCCCAGAGAATTACATAGAGGTTTGTGGTTGTAAAATGAGAAGGAGAATACTTTAATGCAGTGTTTGTTGTTACCACCTTTCTTTTGGTTATAGCTGTATTTCATGGTATTTGAAGGATACGCAAAAATAGAACAATCATCGTACAAGCATTTACTGTAAATTATCTGTAATTGGATGTTGGTAAGTCTCCAAAATAGTTTAATAAAAATCTGTGTCCCAATCTAAGTTGCAGATCCAGAGTCTCAGTCTGACACCTACATGCAGACTTGCTCATTAGAGATGTTCAGATACAAGCGATGTTGACACCTCAGTAGCTCTCGGTGCAGAAAATAAAGCCTTTGCGCATCGTTCTCTTTAAGTCTGCTTTTATCTGGACACATTTCAGGGTTAACTCATTGTATTCAACTTAGTGTTGGTGTTTTAAATGTCTAATAAATTGGTGGTGTGGAATGTAACTATCAGCACCGCATCAAGAATTACCCAGGTTGCAAAAGTTACCAGTGGCTTATGAACTGCTCTCATTTTCCATTGTAACCTAGTTCTGTATTGCAGACATGTTTTGTTGCTCCAGCTGTATTATTATACGGCTGCATAAATAACAATGGCTGTATTCCAACACCAGAGATCAGGGGCTAGAAATCAGCAACCAAGATGCTAATCAATCTATTCAACTGAACTCTGTTATTTTATACACAGTGCCCGTTTACAACCGATATCATCTCAAAGCACAAACAAACACAATTCATGTCCAAATGTGGTGTTGACTTTAAATCAAGTTCATTCCAATACAATTCAGTTACTTATCAGGTTCAGATCCGGTTACAAACGCGCCGATTTAATCCTGACAACACAGTCAGATTTAGTTGATCACACAATGGTAAGCAGGCATCCGTCTGCAGAAGTCCAGCTAATTACTTTGAGGCGTTAACTTTACAGAAAGCATGAGGCGACAGAGGAGAGAAACAGTCAAAAATGTCTCGATCAAAGCTGGACTTCTGGAGTATTTTTGTTGCAGAATAAATAAATTGGACTCTTATTTTTCCTGATAATTAGATGTGTCATTTTGAGGTCATTAAACTTTTTTGTGCATTCTCGAGTCAGGCAGGAAATATGACTCTTAAATCGACTTAAACTCAGTGGTTTATCTTGAGCCAAGTTCACCTGGTTTCAGTCGCTTTAACACGGTTATGACGTAGGAGTAACTTGTTACGTTTTCTTTACAAATCCAGTTACAGTTTGAATGATAAATAACAGAATCAGTTTATCAGGACCTAAAAATGCGCAGATGAATCAGCGCATTCAGTCTTATTTGTTCGCCGATATCTAGTCTCATGCCTTTCCTTGTAGAGTGCGCTGATAAAGGGATAAATAAAGGTGAAACATGGCAACATTACTGGGGTTTTTGTATTAAGACCAATGAGAAAGTACGCAAGCCAAATCCTGTCAGCGGCGCAAGGTTGGTAGTAAGAGGGTTAAAAACTAGCTCAGCTTGTCTCAAAAAGGGTAATGCGAACTTTTCCGGATTGTGTCATTTCAGACACAGACCTTCATAGCCACAGTCAAGTGATGCTCTGGCAGCTGCAGGCTCCTCGGTCCCGCAGCTGCTGCCCCGTCGGGACGTCATCCTTTCTTCTGTGTTTAGTAGATAAAAACAGTTTGATTTGCTTTTATTAGGCTGCTTCTCATCAACTCGAACCTGCTTTTAGACTGTTTTCCTTTTTAGATAGTGCAATTTAGAAAAATATTTTACATGAATTTGAATTGTTTGAATCTGGATACAAGTGCTTTAGTTGTGTTTTTAAAGTGTATTTTGAGGTGGAATTAGTGAAGCTACATTTTGTTACATTTCATGTTTTCTGTATTTTTTTTTATTTTTATTTTATTTAAATGATGCCGTTCTCTCCTGGTATTACCTGTTGACTCCATCTGACCACAGCTGTTTAGCTTTCATCCTGACATGCTCGCCTTGGATATCTTTGGGAACTGTAGCTGTCTGGCTCTGAGGTGGGATGGTCTGACTGTGAGCATTGAAGCTCTGAATCGTTACCTTCCTTTAATGTGGATGTCTCTGTGTTGTGTTTCAACTACAATAAAACTTTTGCTCCCATTTTAACTGTTGTTTTTCTTTAAGTGCCTTTAATGGTCTGTTTTGTTCACCATACATGAAGAGCTGTTTTTGGTTTTGTTGTTCAGTTAAGCCTAAATTCACGTTGTGGTCCAGTGAAGAGAGCCTCAAAGTGTTTTTAGGTGGAATATCTTGGTTAAATCACATAAGTGTTTCCGCAATTAGCAACGTCCCTCTCCCTTTGCCTCTTGGTCATAAACACATTATTGGAAGGTGCTGAAGAGCCTCTGGAGGAGAAACGCTTCCCAGCTTTTTGAGCCTGCTTTGTTTCATTGATGCACATTTTCCCCAAGTGCTTCAAAAACTGTGGACCATAATTCTGGCTTTGAAGAAACAAGTGTCTCTTTTTATTTCCCAAAGCAACAGAACCCAGGCAGGCGATGGATTTAGAGAGAGCCAAGCTATCCCACCCACCCCCATCTCCAGCTCAGGAAACTCCAGGCCCTTTGCTCTTCCTTTGCTGTGACGCCACTCCATCAAACATGCTCTCACACACACACACACACACACACACACACACACACACACACACACACACACACACACACACACACAACACTGTAATAGCCTTCTCATGCACTCTGCCTCATCTTTTCCTGCATCTCCTCCTACCCTCATATGATCCGCTCCCCTCTGCCCGAGTGATGCGGGGGTCACGAGAACAGGGGAAACACCTTCCAAGGAGAAAACACACACATGCACTCATGCGTCTGCACAACACACACGCTGAGCTCATCGGTCAGCCCTGAATGGTGGGAGAAAAGTTTGTGCTTCATAAAGTAAAGCCGGATATCAACGTTTCTCAAAACTCAAGGTAAGACTTGCTTTTTAGACTTCTTGTTTTAGGATCTTTTTTTTTTTCCGTCTTGAATCGGACAAGTGTTTATTTCTATCGTGCATGCTGCTCTGAGGCCTTATCTGCAAGCTTTCTGTCAGAATTGATAAACGCTGATGGTTTATCAATGTGCTGATCTAACATGGGTTCTCTCAGCAAAGTAACTTCACTGCAAAAAATACCCTTCTCAAAACAAGTTTAAAAAACATGAAAGACAAGACGTGTTTCCCACGTGAAAGTGAAAAACTTTGCCAGTGGAACCAGTAGGGTTTTTTTTTTAATCAATATTCAAGAATTATTGACTTAAAACAACCTCCTATATCTTGCTGAAAAGTTACTTGTAACTTAGTTTTGTCTTATTTCAAGTTTATTTGCACGAGAAACTAGACAAAAATGCTTGGTAAGATTTTGTGTTTTTGCAGTGTTGACACACAGGCGTATTTTTACAGATTTATCCACGTTTATTTATCAGCCGGATTCTCTGTTTTTTTTCTGCACCTCAAAAAAGTTCTGTCATTTTGTTCCCAGAGCATGAAACCAGAGCTGCAACCTGTGATCCCCTCCTGACGTCATGGTTGACTCTCTGTTAAATACTTTCAGTCTAAATTATGACTGAAGGGCCTTTATTTCTGACCTTTGTGGTAAATTCTTGCATAAGAGACAACATTTTCTCCCACAGTCAGTCATGTTGTCTTTGATGGTTTGACTGAAGTCTCTACAACAGTTATGTCACTAAAATCCTTTCAGGGTTGCAAATTTTACTTTTGGTTTCTCCCTTGTTTTGAGTTTTAAGGGCTTCATTTGTGGTTTGCATTTTTGTAAACCACAAATACAATCTGTTTCCTTTTTTTTTTGCTTATTCAAAATGTTTTTCCTGCAGAGGTCTGAACTCCCCCTGAGGCCTGAAATCTCACGAGATATTAAACTGCACGAAACTCCCTAATATGGTCACATGGGGATTTATAGTGCTGTGTCTAAATATTTATTTTAATGGCTTAATAGTACATTTAAAATGACCATCGTAAAACGAAAAAAACAGCAATATTAACTTTTTTTTTTTTTTTTTTTTTTTTTTTTTATAGAAAAATAATGTTAATAAAAGTGTTAATTTCACTTAGATTCTTGTAAAACTTTGAGAATAAATTTTTTTTTTTTTTTTTTTTTTTTTTGGGGGGGGTTTCTACTATTCCCCTTTGATTTTACATGGCTACTAAAAGGTGCATCTTCACATGATCGTTCTTATACAGAGTCGAGCAAAACTATTCATACCCACTAACATTTATGCATATTGTCACATTACATCCACAAACGTCAGTGCACTTTATTGTTATGTGATGTGATAGACCAACACAAAACTTCACATCCCTGTGAGGTGGAAGTAAAATTTGTTTTTACAGATAGAAATCTTAAACCTGGGGTGTGCATTTGTTTCAACTCCCTTTACTCTGGTACCCCTGTAAAATGCAACACAATCAGTTGCTCCTGTTCAGGATATCATCTAAAAATGTAGAGCATTAAGCCATAATGGTAGCTCTGGAGGAGCTGTAGAGATCCACAGCTCAGGTGGGAGAATCTGTTGACAACTATTAGTCGTGGAACCTACAAATCTATATCTTTTCAGCAATTCTTGAAAGAAAGGTCTTGCTTAAAGCCATGTATGGGAAACAGATGATCTGCTCTGGTCAGATTAAGATAAAATGAAACTTTTTGGCCTCCATTCAAAACGCTATGTCCGGAGGGAGATCAACACTGTGCATCACCATGCAGCATCCTGCTGTGGGGATGTTTTTGTTCAGCTGTAACAGGGAATCTGGATGGAGCTTACAAACAGGGCAACCTGGAAAAAAACCTGTTGGAGGCTAGAAATGACTTGAGACAAGAACAAAGCTTCACCTTCCAGCTGGACAAAAGTCATAAATTTTCAGCCAGAGCCACAATGGATTTTTAGATCAAAGCATTTCATGTGCAAAAATGTTAAAGTCAAAGGCCAGACATAAATCCAATTGAGAATCTGTCGCAAGACCTGAAAATTGATGTTCACAGACACGCATGCACTCTGACTGAGCTTCAGCTATTTTGCCATGATAGCTGGGCAAAACCATGCATCTGTTTCCTTTCTCTTTAGAAGTTTGCACAACTCCTTGTTGCTCTATCACATAAAATCCAAACATAACACATTAAGGTTTGGGGGTTCAAAGTGGCAAAATGTGGAACTGTAAGGGTATGAATGTACAATGTAGGGAGTTTCAGAGACTTTAGATGTGCAGTGGCACAAACTGAGCTTATCTTCCTGCAGTCCAGGTAAGATTTGTCCCGTCATAAATGTAAACCTAAGAATACCTCATTTATAACTGGTCCTGCGTTCATGCTTCTTTCCAAACAGCTATGCTCCTGATTTATTACCCCACCTACGCTGATGTTTACCTCAAGATTAGATCTCAGTTTGTCGACCTCCTTTTTTCGAGTCCCCTAAACTAATAGCTCAGGACGATATCAAAATGTGCCAGCGTAGGTTTAGACAGTGATATAACCAAAAACATCAGTCAGTGCCGAAGCCAGGGGCAGGGAGCAGGACTCCCCACACAAAACAAAGGGAGCAGTCCATTAAAGCAGAATGCTAACAGTTGATCTGGCTCTGGGAAATCTCAGAACACTGTCAGAGTCCACGTGGCGGTGACCGGGGCTGCTCGACCCAGGGCGAGCAGCTCCTAAATCCCAGTCCTGTTTGTCTGAGCGCCTGTCTCAGAGGTAAACATGGCTCAAAGAAAAGCATGAGAAGCCAAGTGAAGATAAGAGATAAACCTGGTTTTGATTAATGCGGTGTGATGTTTCTTTGGAGGCTTGGCAGAGTCTAATCATCCTAGAGGCTGCTGGCAGGGTGGCCTGCATTGTGTCACTTTTGCACCAGTTTTTGTGATAAATTCCCTCCAATAGTATTTAATGAAAGAGCTTTGAGAGAAGCTGGAAAGTGTTTGTTGATGCAGTGTGACGTGTATCTTTGTGTGTCCATAAGTGTTTAAATGGCTTGAATGGAAGAGAGATGGAGCCACAATCTGCTTCTCCTGAGCGCTGAAGATCCCACCAGGAAAGAGGGAAAGATACTTCTTCTCTAACTGATCTCTGAAGGTTTAACATGGGATGAGCTTGCCACCAGTACATTAAGGTACAGTCTCACTTTTCTGTTTGTGTTTTTAAGATATTTTATGATGTCGCAGGGAATAAAATTGAACATTAGGAATATTGCTTTATACAATGCTGTGAAAAGTGGATTTTCCCCTTTCAGATTTATTTCCTTTTTTGGCACTTTAATGTTTCAGATAAAGCTAACCTGAGTTAATACAACATGCAGGTCGGGGGGTTTGTGCCTTTACCTCCTGAACAGCAGTTCTTCCACTTTTTCAGTTTTAAGCACACACTCTCCAATATGCCTTCATGGTTAGGTACAAGGATAGGACAGGAAATTCACTGATGGAGATCATTTCATAAACATTACCAAGAAAATGAGAAAAATGTAGAGAAATTAGAATCTGTTTTAAAAAAAAATGCATTACAATCTCACATGTTCTCAGCAATAAAACACTGGAGCCATGGTGTCCAACATCATTTATGTGAAAATAACTTTCATGGAAACTTACTGTCCTTTTTAAAGCGTTGTTTGTGCTCCCAAAATGAAGAAATTGTTCGTCACCTTCAATAGCTTTCTGTCCTGGATCTCCTTAAACTACTGTTGGCCTGAAGAAGTAGATGGAAAATTTACAGTCTTCCTTTCATACAAAATGGAAAAAAGCTAAGACTTGTTTAGACTTTACTGGACTTCACTGACTCATTTGATCAAAGCACAAACTGAGAGGAATCCTTTTCTGCTCATACTAATAAATAATAATAAGAGTAGCATTATTTTTAAAATATTCTTCTTTAAATGTTAGCTTTAAATATCAATAAAAATTATAAACTGCAAATAAACTTGGGGACAAAACAAACTGGGAGCAATTTATTGAAGTAGCTGTTCACACTAATTTTCCCATGTGACCTTCTCTGGTTGTAGTTTGACCCACAGATATATGAAGAGTCTTTGTTTCTTCCCAGAACACTTGTATGTCTTGTTTTGTATACAGCTGCACTCATGCATACAGCACTTGTCTAAAGGAACTTCCTGTTTATATCCAGCTGCATCCTGGTGCATCCTGACTGAGAGCCCGGACCAGACCCCAAACCCTGGAGGGGTAGGGGTGTCGAGCAGGAGAAAAATGCGATGCACCACCCTCACCACCTTGCTGACAGGGGTCATGCTGTACCTGGGTATGGGAGCGCTCGTTTTTGTCACCCTGGAGACCCCAAAGGAGAGTGAGGCACATGTAAATCTGCTCAAGGCCAAGCAGGAGTTCCTGATTAATAACTCCTGCGTCACTGATGTGGATTTCCACGAACTTGTGAAGGTATCACCAGACACATAAAGCAAAGATTTCTCTGGCTCAGTCTGAGTCTTGAGTTCCTCCTCTTTACTGCTCTAATTTGTGGTGCAAATCAAATATAAAATCTCTTTTAAAATATCAATAACATTTTATGTTTTTCCAGATTTTTTTTCATGTTACAGCCACAAACTACAATGCATTTTAGTGGGATTTCATTTCATATAATTGTGGAAGGAAGATGATCGGTTGTTTTCTAAATAAGACATTAACAAGTGTGATGCACATTTGGACCTGGATCCTGTGGGTGAAAATGTTGTAAAACCACCATTAAATGTAATTACAGATGTCTTCTGCACCATCATCTTGGCAAATCTCCAGACTGAAACTGGTGGCCCTGGTTGAATGTTTAGAGTCCTGCTAGAAGGTCTCAAGCCTTTTATAGCTTCTAACAGGTTTTCTTCCAGTATTGCCTTATATTTAGCTTCATGGCCAGTTTCCTTGTACCATGCATGATGCTGCCACCACCATGTTTCACCATGGTCGAAGTGTGTTCACTATGATGTGGAGTGTTGATGTATGCCAAAAAGCTTATGTCTGGTCTCATCTAATCAGAGCAACTGTGTTCCACATGGCTTGTTGCAAATTGCAAACAGGACTTCTTTTTGGCTTTTTTTTTTTTTTCAACATTGCCTTTCTCCTTTCCATTCATCCATAAAGGCCAGATTTGTAAAGGGCACAACTTATAGTTATGCTGATGATGGACTGAACAGTTCTCCATAAAGACGTTTAAAGCGTTGGATAGTGATTTATGACATAACTCTGGTTTGAACAGTGTTCCTTGCCTCGCTGTGTTCCTTGGTGTTCATCAGGGGTGGGTCTCAAATGAATGGCACCCTGGGCAAGCCCCTTCTTCTGGCGCTCCATAAAAAAATGCAATCCAAGCAGTTATCTGAGATTCTAAAGGGAATAAAATCCTGTGCAGCCTCACAGAAAGCACATAAATTAGTCTCCCTATTCTCCACAGCAAGCCTACAGCACCACACATGCATGAAAGAAATAGAAAACTTGTTCAGGCCACAACTTAAATTTTAGTACCTGTTGCACAAAGCGCCCCCTTTTCTAATGCTGTTCTGGGCAACTGCCCATGTTGCCCATCTCATAAACTGCCACTGCTCTCCATGATGCTGTTAGCTCACTAATCTTCTCCAACAAACCTCTGAGACCTCAACAGAACAGGTGGATTCATTCTGAGATTACATTACACACTGGAGGACTCATTAATTATGGGACTTCTGAAGGTAATTTTTGGATTAGATTTTATTTAAGTTTATCAGATTGAGGGGGAAGAATACAAAGGTCTTGCATCTTTTTCTTTCCATTTATAGATATATTCCCAATTATTCACTGGAATATCATGAAGCTTGGTTGTTACTCTGCAATATGTGAAAATGTTCAAGAGAATAAATTAAAACTTTTCCAACACTGTGACTATATTTATTGGGGGCAGCTTTTAAATGTGCTTTAAATATAATATAATAAAGCTATGATCACCTCATCACATGACTGTACCCTCATGCTATGAAGCATTCTCACATGTTTTTCTCTTTGAATGTTATCAAAGTTAAAGCAGACAGTGTTTGCCTGCAGCCTAAAAGTCTTTCATCACATTCTTTCATAACAGTAGGACAGTAAAACTTTCACCTAATGAATAGCACTAATGCAGTATGTCTGTATTACTTAAAGGTTACCTTAGTACTCAATATTTCCCTGTTCTTCTGATCCTTACTCAGTGAGTACAAACCGCCTTGCCACAGATCTGCCTCCTAGTTGAGATTTTATTTGCATCTTTTTTTTGCAGTTCTCTTTGGTTCAGCTCTCAACAGCGACTCTTAAAGATTCACTGTTGTTTGGGATCAGTGACATGTTTCCATGAATATTTAGATCAACAGAAGAGCTTTGGCTGACTTAATGGATGCACTCACTCCCATTCTGCAAAACAAGCCCGACTGATCACATGTTTAACACAATGCTTGATCAGTGCAATATTTAGGATCTTCAGGGTCTTAGTCCTTATGTACATAGGATATTTAATCCTGGTAAGCTTGGCAAGTGTCATGCATGTTTTACATTGTTCTCACCAAAGAATAAGGGACTTAAAATGTTTGGAAATAATCTTAAAACCATTTTCTGACTGGTTTTCAGCTAAATACTGCCCCTCTATGGCATCTCACAAAAAGATGTCTATGGGACATGCCATAAATTCTAGCTCTTCAGAGAAGGCGATAATGATATGAACATTCATTTTGCAAAAACTATTTGGACTTGCTTGCAAAGGGGAAAACACCATTGGTTTATGATGCTTGTCAAAGAATATGACTCCATTAATTTGAGTTATAACAACAGCCTGCAATCTCTTCTCTGTGCGGCGCCCTGTGATCTTCTTTGGCATTTTTCTGTTTTCAGGCGTTGCTGCCTCTGTATGTGGATAAATCTACAATAAGAACAAACAGTGTCTCTGGTTGCTATGGTGATTCCCACCTTTTTATCTTTTACAAAACAGAGGGGAAGAGGAGTACACCACAAACAGAGGAGCAGACAGGAACAGAGGCTGTACGTTTTAATTAGCCTGTGTTTTGTTGTATGTATTTTACTAGAGATTCTCAAAAATAAACACACAACTTCTAAAAATCCCAGGATTTTGTGGCGTTAAGAAAATTTCATCATCAAAATTCACTTCAAATCTTTTTGAATCCACCCTTGGATAAATATTTTTATTTTATGCACCTTTACATCCAGTTTCAGTTTGGATCTAATATACATTATACTGAACATGATTAATTCAACTATTCTTGTAAGATTTTCTTCACCTCTGCCTCTTTTAGCTAAAGCCATAGTTTTTAGAGGCGTTGCAAAGACTTAAACTGTAGGAAACTGGACGTTTCTCCTTAAACGATAAAAAGACAAGGCTGGAACCTGTTAGTGAGGCTGCTAAGAGACTGTCAGCAGCCCTAAAGGAGCTGCGGGATTTTCTAGTTTGCACTGGTTGAGATGCACTCTGAGGTGTATGGTTGCAAGACAGAAGGCTTTTCTTCCAAACAAAACATTTAGTTCTGGCTATAATCTCCCAAAACTTTCTGGCAGAAAGCATCAGGGTCTGATTAAATTAAACCAAAGCTTTTGGCCCCAATGCCAACATGTAATTTTGGCACAGAAACAACACTCACGGATTAATTTTCTTCAGATGGAACAAGATTTTTTGTCAAAATGGATGAAACTATGAACAGTTCCGAATAACAGGGAGTTTTCCACCAGAACCTAGAAGTGGAACAGAAGGTAGGATTTCATTTTTCAGTTTCATCGTGAGTCAAAGTGAGCAAACAAACCAACTCACTGAAAGAAAAATTGTCTTTCAAAGGCCCTGAACAGAGTCAAGAGCTAAATCTGTCAGAACCTCGGTGGGGTCGCCTGGAGGGGGGAGTCTACGAGAGCTGTCCTCACAAGCTGACAGATTTGGAGAACAAGGCAGAAAGGGAAAATTTTTCCTCATCAATATGTGGCGTGTTGATGGACTCTGACTGAAGAAGACTGAAACTGAAGATATTGCGGTTCAGTGAAGTGTTGGACTGAGGGTGTCCACACTTGTGCAACCAGGAGGTTGGAGCTTTTTTATTTTTGTACATTTTTCCTTGAAATAGACTTTTTTGTTTTTCAGTTGAAGAGGATAAATTTCACATTAGGTGCTGAAACCACTTTGAAAAGTTTATCCTGAGTTTTTATTTAACATCACAAAAACCCGGCTTTTCCTAACAGGGTGTGTGATTTTTCTTTTTTTTTTTTTTTTTTTTTTTTTTTTTGGTGGGGGGGGGTTTAAAGGCTGCAGCTCAACTAAGATTGTATTTACCAAATTTGGAGAACAAATGAAGACTTTTGTTTCCTTACATTTGACTTTTGAGTTAAGCCCCTAATCCTTAAATTGATTTAGACCCCTAACCCCCATCATCTGGTGAACTGTATCGCAATAACACAAACGAAATGGATTACATTTCTGCTGATCATAACAGATAGATTTTATACATCTGTAGCAAAACAAAATTGCAAAAATATTGATATTTATGTGCAGCCTATTATATTACATTTATCATGATATTATATTCACATTTTTAATCAGTATGTTCACAAGTAGAGCGATAAAGTTTCCCTACCTGCTGTTAAAAATGTCCCATTTAAATTTCCTGCTTTTATTTGAGTTTATGCTGTGGTTTGACTGTAGTTCAGTAAATTTGCCTGTGGCATGAGGGAAAAAAAAAAAGGCAAACTGTGGAAAAATTACAAATAAAGCTACAATGAGTATATTTTGGATGAACTGATGATTTACATGTCAGCTACATGTGGCACTTGCAGAAACTGGTGTCTGCAATTGAGGCAGGCCTGGATATAAGCAGCCTACCTGCCAACCTGACCAGCCGGTGGGACATGGGCTCCGCTTTCTTCTTCTGTGGTACCATCATCACCACCATAGGTAAATAATAACAGAACACATCTATCTGATTATCTTAACTGATGATCTGTCTAAAATATTTGCAATATCTATGCACAGTATGATGTTTTTAAAACAAATTAGACATTGAACTCATGGAAGTTTGTCCATATTAGATGCGAAGTTAATTTCTCTTTTGTTGTTGTTGTGTGTTACCAGGCTTTGGGAATCTGTCACCTCGGACTTGGTTTGGACAGTTGTTCTGTGTGTGTTACGCCCTGGTCGGTATCCCCATGTTTGGTATCCTGCTTGCTGGAGTGGGAGATCACATGGGCACGGTGCTGCGGAGAGCTGTGGCCAAGATTGAGAAGCTCTTTTTGGTGAGAATGGTCTGTCCTGTACAGAAACTGAACCTCAATTTAAATCTAAGAAAGGAAGGGCATCTAATGACTCTTTCTAACCCAAAATAGCATCCCAGAGCTTCTTTTATGAAGCTGAACCTTTGCTATCAAAGTATCAATAACAAATAAAGGCCTTTCTCATCACCCCCCCACCCCCCACCCTTGTCTCCTGGACATTGGAATTAGGTGATCAGAGCAAATCTGGAAAACCTAATTCCAACGTGAAGGCAAATATTACCCTACAGTGCCCTCAGGACACACTAAATATGTTTTTTCTTGCAGCTTTCCTACTCCCCCTACCACAATAATAACACCATAGGTATCACATGTGCACTTACAGGTTTTTTTGTTTTTTTTTATAATCTAAGGTTTTATCTATTACCCTGGGAGGTTTCTGCACCTCCACCATCAGTTTTAGCCTTACTTTTGAGGAGAAAACAACATCAGGGCTTTCATGAGCTGAATATAAGATGCAGGTGAGAGCTATTCAAAACGCTGCAGTGACAAGCTTTCCATGTTTTGGAACGGTTTTTATCTGGAGCAGCATATCTTGGTGAAGTGCAGTCAGAAGAATAATGCACACAAACTCAAAAATCTGTTTTTCAATTATTACTTTGAGATGATTTTTGAGTCTTGTTGCAACTATTGTAAGTTTGTAAGTCTCTAAATATGCTGTTTGCTCCTTGTCTTTCTATCCTCCCTCCTTATTGCTAAATTGGATGACAGGACTTCTGTTTGATAAGTTGATTGATATATTTTGCTCTAGAACTGCAGAATGAAAAATTTCCTCCTGTCAACCGTACACAGTGTGGAGCTATGGGTGCTTCTCCTTATGAGCACTGTTCTAGACAGAGGCTAGTGGATATCATCCTCTATGTACTAGGGACCTGATTATAGCCCTGTTTTTTATAATCAATTAGATTGTTTAAGCTGCTTGGTGAGATCCTTTTAGTTGCTAACAGAAAATAACATAATGTGAAAAGTAGCTCTGTCTCCAAAAACATTGCTTTAAATTACTTGCAGTTCTGTGGATTGGCGTGATGATGTTTTAGCTGTGGTATTTGGCCCATGAAGCCGCTACTTATGACAAATGCCCTTCATCGCCCAATGCATAAGTAACCACTGCTACTACCAGATTCCTCTATGAAGCCCCCAGAATCTAGATATCCACCACCACAATGAATTATCAGGATCTCACAATAAATGTTTTCGGCAAAGATGCACTGCAGATCTTAGGAATGTTACTTTCTGTGGTGCAGCATTTCCCAACCTGGGTTAGTGACATGCAAAACTAATGAAGAGATGATGCCTAAAAGAAGAATCTATAGACAGCAGCTGAGACAAATGTGATACTTAATTTAAATTTCATATGGTTTCATGTCAGTTTTCTGTTGTGTGAGCTTTCGAATGAGGTATTTTATGCTTTCTCATATTTGAATACAATGCTTCAAGGGTTATTGTTAGAAATGGGTGTCCATGGTGGTTTACACTCATTTTCAACACAACTCACCCATGAAAAGAACAGGCTTGTGGAAGAGCTGAGTGACTTACTCCACCCCTTGAATACCAGCTGCTATAAAAAGGATGCAAAGATTCAATATAGGAAGTTATATTTCTGTATTTCAACATTTTAGCTGAAGCATATGGACATCAAAACACCAATCAAACACCAATGTAAAAACATCACAAGTCTCCTGAGAGACCACTGATGATGCTTACCTTTAAGCTTGTACATGTTTTTAAGCCAAACTGTTTGATGTCATTAAATCTACATAAGGATCTGTTGTTGTCGCTCTTGCAGAAACGTAAGATCAGGCCCACAACGGTGCGTGTGATGTCAGCAGTTCTCTCCATCCTTATTGGCTGCTTGATCTTCCTCGCTGTCCCGACAGTCGTGTTTCAGAAAGTGGAGAAGTGGTCGTTTCTGGAGTCGCTGTATTTCGTGGTCATCACCCTCACCACTGTTGGATTTGGAGACTTCGTACCAGGTGCTGACATAAATCCTTGTGTTTCATAAAAACTTTACGACCAGTGGGCTTTGTGTTATCTAGCTACCCAGGGTCAAGACCCACTCAACAAATCACAAGCATCAGGTTGCAAAAAAAATAACTCTGTCAACTTTTAGATAAATGTTGAATAATGTCATAGCAGCTACTGCCCACAAATCGCTAAAAAAGGTTATTTAATCTCTGAAAGTTTCCAGGTTTTATATCCATGTTGTTACATGTGAAATGTAAGAAGAGCCTGTTAAGGCCAGGTTGCTATGGTGATTCTCAATTTTTTTTATATGGAGCAGAGGGGAAGGATGATACTTTCTGACTAAATTAAATCAAAATCATACTTGAAAATATACATCCCACTGGACAAAAAAAACGTTGACGGTTAATGATATGTGTCAAAAACATGACTATTAATTTGAGTTATAACAACCTCACACCACCGGCCGCCTCACCGTTCCACTGCATGCTGTGATCTATCTTGGCACTGATCTATTTTCAAGTGTTGCCATTTTTGTAATGAGGAGTAGGTTAGTAGAACATGCAGAGGATCAGGTTGCTATGCTGATGCCTGCTTTTTTTTTTTTTTTTTTTTTCCCAAAAATGAAGTTCACAGATGAACCGAACCAGAATCTGGAAATGTTAAGCCTGTGACAAACAGTTGCTGTGTGAAAATTTAAGATCATACTGCTACATTTCTTGAACCCTAAAGGGCCATGTGACAATAAATACTTTCTTAGTTGTAATTGCACCTTGCAATGCCTCTCAGCACTGTTCCTTTTTCAAGGCTATGTAAAAACTTCCAAACAGCTGAAGCCTAATTATATACTTCAGAGAGAAATGGTGGTTCTGCTGTGTTTTCACCTGTTGTGGATATTTCTTGTGGTTGCCAAATACTGTTTTATGTTTCTGACTTTCTATGGAGGGCAGGGTATCAAATGACTCTTGTTAATTTAGAATAACATCACAGAGCTTTGTTGCTGATGGTAAACCATTGTTATCAGATCAGTGCTTAAGTAGAAGGCAACTGGACTTCTCTTGTTTCTTGAAGATGTGTCCTTCATTTCACCGGGTTCTGGCATGCTCATTCTCCCTCCCTGTGGTCCTCACAGCTCTCTCAGACAGAGGCTGTTACACCCCAAGGATAAAACATGCAAACACAAGCTCAGCGGTGCTGTATATACAGCCCGTTGCGGTGAGGAATGTTTACTGGAGAAACTAAACAACAGATACACAAACTGGTGGCCCAACACACAAAAGCAAACTCATTGGGTCAAGAATCAGTGGCTCATTTTCTGTTCATCTCAAGGACAAGGAACACTTATTTAAAGACAGCAATGAGCATATTTTGGACAGGGAAGACGGGTGGCTTTAGAGAACAAAGAAAGAAGGCCTCTATGTTAAACTTGAAAAAACAACACTAAACAGAGAAGTTGGCTTCAGATTTCATCTTTCTAACACCTACTCTGAAGCTCTGACTTATCTCACCAGGTGGTTTTACAGCAACTCACACCTTGGACCATGTGACCAAACTACTAACAAGGCACATGGAACATATTTGGATCGTCAAGCAACAACGACCCAAACATTGTGCTGAATAGAGAGTAGAGCGAGTGATTCATGTGTCCTAGTGACATCAACTTCCCCATGAGTGAGATTGTTCTGACTACAACTTATAAACCTTTCGTTACTTTCGAGCATGTTCAGAACAGAGGAATCCTTTTTGATGAGAGGCGAAACATCTTTAAGAAACAAGGGAAGAAGTCCAGGAGCCTCCTGTTTAAGCACTTAGGATTGTCATGTCCTGGAGGAGTGAGAATCTACACCAGTGCAGTAAAGATTTCAGATATACGGTACAATGCTGATTCGGGCCCCTTCTCGCCAGATTAACACACCCCACAGTCTCTTAGACCTGCTTGCATTGAAACATGGCTTAATCACAGCAAATCTGGAAAACCTCATTAAGTGTGAAGGCACTTCTAACCATATTGTGCTCTCAGTACTCACCAAAATAGATTTTCACGGCTGATTTCTATCCTACCACAATGATAAGGCTGTACATTTGACATTTGCGTGGAGAGGTTTTCATAAAATCTATATGGTGTGTCTATAAATATGGGAGGTTTCTCTGCCTCCAACATCAGTTTCAACCTTACTGTGGGAAAGAGAACACCATCAGGAGTTTCATCAGCTTGTTAAAACATGCATGTGAAGGGTGTTTCTGATGACATGGTGATGTTTCCACAGTTGGGAAAGTTTTGAGGGTTTTGAGTTGGAGATCTTGCAGGTTTGCTAATTTGGAAACGCCAGAAAATGTATTTGTTACCAAAAGACATAAAGCACTATTCCTGGTCATTATCTACATTTTGATATACATTTTAAATGCTGCTGGGGTAGTAGCAAGCTAAAAATCAAGACAAATTTGGAAAATAACAAAAAGCCCACAGGATGATGGGTAATCTTTGTTGTAACACTTATTTGTCTTCTCTCTTTCTTTATTGACTGCAAGGACTGGGCAGGGATATATTTTGTTCCACTGTGCATCACTTGACATTAAAACCTTCCTAAGCCCAGTATCTTGTTCAGGTGGAGGTTATGGAGGTGGGACAATCTTCAAGCCGCTTGTGTTGTTGTGGATAGTGTTTGGTCTGGCCTACTTTGCCTCCATCCTCACCATGATAGGCAACTGGCTGAGGGTTCTGTCCAAGAGGACGCGTGCTGAGGTGAGAGATTTTAAGGTCAAGAAGCTTAATCAAGAGAGACATGAAGCATCTTTTCTTTCTTTCCATTGTTTCCCTCTGTTGCTTTCAGATGGAGGAGTTAAGGGCCCACGCCACAGACTGGACTCAGAACATGGACTTCCGCATCCCAAACCCTCTGGAATTCAACGACCCTTTCCTTCTTCAACGCCGGCGTTGGAAACGCAGCGAGCGTCGTCGCATCCGCCGGGGAGCCCACGGCACCCTGGGACACTGGGTTCGAGGCGGCTCTGAGAACGGACACTTGCCAAACCGCTGGGCCGGCCTCTCCAGCTCCTTGTGCCAGCTGGAAGGTCAGTCCTCTCTCGAGAGGGCTGGGGTGGCCAAGCTCAGGCCACGGGGGAGTGCAGCTGGAGAGGCAGCAGTCCCAAAAGCAGCACTGGGGAACCGAACAGATGCTGCTGTTGGTGTTCAGGGACAGGGGCGATCATTTCACCAGGTTCTGGCCCGCTCATTCTCCCTCCCTGTGGCCCGATCCACCTCAGAGCTGGACTCCACAGGTGCAGCCATGCAGGAGGGCTCCCTCTCTGAGTCTGCGTTTGACTCCAGGTCAGAGGGCTCATCTGTGTCTTTGACATTCTCAGTACTCCACGCTTTCCAACCCTCCTATCCCATCAGCAGCATGGAGGAGGTGGGTGTGAGAGGTATACAAATAACCACAGAACATGAAAAAGACCAAAAGATTTCACAAAAATCAGAATCTGAACTGAACAGTGCCAGCGGTCAGACCCAACCTCAAAGTTTCCCCTCTTGCTCCCCCCCTCACACGCCAGAACTGCAGCCTCCCTCCTCTCAAGGCACTGCTGCCTCCTCACCAGACTGCCAGCTGCTGGATTTCTTCGGAGAGAACCTGGCTTACATCGACGAGTCCTCGGACACGCTGAGCGACCTCACCGAGCCGACGTCAAGCAAAGAGAAAAGGAGACGTCCACGCAAGCCCAAGCGGAGGAGCATGAGGAAACGACTGTCGCACAGGTGGAGCCCCCCGCAGCTGAGGAGACCCAGCTTGCAGCCACCATCAAATCCCCCAACACCTCCTCCAGAATGCTCTCCTTCAGACATTTGTCTATCAGAGATCCAGACAGACTCAGCTCCTGGCCTATGATGACCCCCCATTCTTGAAGCATACTGCCAAAGTTTGCGTGACAAAGCTTTACGCCTTGCCACGCTGCATCTTGACTCATGAATTTCTTGGAGGGCATCAGTGAAGTCAGAAATCCTTCTTTACATCTTTGCCAAACGACAGCTGGACAAACTCTTCTGTTCCCTGCTGGCACTTATAATTTATGGGTTTATTCATGTTTACATCTGATGCTAACTCTCATATTTATGCCTAAATTAAAAATAGACCACACTCCATGTAAGATAAGGTTCAAATAGCATTAGTTTCTAAAGGTTGCATTTTTATCCATATACCATCACTGAACTTTATCTAATACAGTGATTCTAAACTTCCAGCTCTGTAAACACTAAGGTTTCCAAGTACCACCTTACTAAAAAATTGTTGTTAAAAAAATGTTGAAATAGTAATACAGCAGTACTTGTACTTTTTCAGTTTGTTGTGTTTTTTCATTCAGACAAAAATGCGTTCTTATCTATTGCCACTGCCTGTTTGGATGGAAGTCTAAGACTTAATTCGTGCTCACTCTGGTGTTGGACTTTCTAACTTGGGGAAAAATACACAAGGAGATTCCCTGAAGCCTAAATTCCAACCCAAACCTGAAAATCCAATACGGCTGCCTCTTGTTTAAATGATAGGTGCATAAATAAGACGTTTATTTGCACTTTTGACAGTTTGTATCTCATAAAATCTTCAACACACACCTATAAACATTCGCATAACCTGTGGTAGTAAACACGTTTCTTTAGTGCTTGAATAATTAGAAGGACGACACAACTTTTAGCACATCACACTAGTTTTCTGACTTCCAACTGGGTAATTGTGAAATTAGTTCAATGGTATAAGGATTATTCTAATCTGGGAGTTCTCAAAATATTCTCCAACACACTTCTCCTTAGAGCAGCTTCTGTTTAAATAATTTTTTGCTTAAACAAATAATCTTTTTGGCTGTTTTTATCTGGGGTTTATTATATCTTCATCACTTTTTTTAGCTAAGTATTTACCTTTAGAAACATTGATGCCAACATTTCCTCTAAGTTCCTCTAAACCAGGGGTGCCCAGGTCCAATCCTCGAGAGCTACCATCCTGCAACTTTTAGATGCATCCCCTCTCCATCACACCTGAATCCAATGTCAGTCAGTCAGCTCTGCAGAGGCCTGTTAATGAGTGGTTCATTAGATTCAGATGCATCTGTATTTTGAAGGGTGGTAGCTCTCGAGGACCAGACTTGGGCACCTCTGCCGTCAAGGCAGTCCAACCATTTTCCATCCAGTTCGTTTCACTCTTGCAGCTTCCCTGTGCATTGCAGATAACACCTCTGCTCCGTGCTGCTTAAATGTTCCACCTGTTTCCCTCTCATTTACACACGTGTTATGTCTTGCTTCCATTGACATTTAATAATCTTCTGTTCAGAGATGTCTCCAGGTTTTGTTGCACCTACTCTGCTCTCTAAATACAGATTACAATGTTGTTTCCAAACATCACCTCACACAGCTTATCTGTTAACCTGTGCATTACCTCTGCTAACAAAAAGGGGCTCAGAGCTGATCCCTAATGTTGTCCCATCTCCCCCTTGAATTAATTCATCCATCCTACCATACACCTCACTGCACAACCCTCTCATACTTTTTTTTGCCTCCTCTGCCTCCCCGATATGGAACCGCAGTTTCTCTCCGTTCCGAAATGCAGCTGGAAGCTGAACCTCCATCCCAGTCTTCAGTCTGTTGTGGCCTCTAACACGGTTTCTTCCAGGATATCCAGCTCTATCAATCTTCCCATCAACTCTGTCCTGCTTCTCTGTTCCTCCTGGGACAGGAAAAGCATCCCGCAGCAAGATGCTGCCACCAACATGATTCACGATGGGCACAGTAAGGTAGAGTGTTAGTTTTCTCAAAGTCGTGTATTAATTTTGTTCTACATCACAATTATATGTTGTTTTTTTTAATGGTTGATTACTTAAAATTCCAATAAAATAGATTTAAGTTGTGGTTTTAACATGACAAAAAGTTTTAAGTATTAATCCTTTGGTGAAGAGCTGAATATCTGAGGTCCTACTTAGGTTTTAGTGCATTAACTAAACTGATGACAACATACTGTGTCAGAGCTTGTACTGGACACCACCCAGTTAAAACAGAATAACATCGCAAGGGCTGGAACCACAACATGAAACTCCAGATCCAAGATACTTAAAACATGGTAAGATCATCACATATATCAGTATCAATGATTCATGAGTTGTGAAAAAAACCTTTCATGTCTGAGGTTTTGAAGTCATGTAAGGGATAAAGGAACCAGGGGTTTTACTTTCCTGAATCATGAAACCACTCATGGATATTCTAAAGGATTAAAATAGTAAAAACCATAAAAATCTGCCCACTGTTGTGAATGCAACCCAAAATAATCACAGAATTGCCACCTCACAGTGGTGTACCGTTTCATATTTGGGCCAAAAAGCTTTACAACTGGAGAAAAACAGGAAAAAAGGGATAAAGTATGAATGGACATCTTTCTAAAAAAAGGAAACCTCAAGTTTTTTGTAGATTTGATGTGTACCAACTTGGACGTACTATGAGATGTTACAAAGCCATCTTTCTTTTTCACGTCTTTTCATTTTTTTCTCTTCTGCATCAAGTTATTTATGGGTTTGCCGTGACTTTTAGCAAAGTTTCATAAAATATCAAGGCCTATAACGTCCTCCCGAGGCCCACCCTCAATCGTGTATTTAAATTATTTAATTTTAGAGCTGTCTTTATTTTTGGTGACTCTCCATAAAGCTCCTTAAACTTTACAAAGCCTGTAGCCCTTTTACAGTGACTTTTGTAAGACTTGTTTTTGTTTTTATTGTGTTTTTTTTTTTTTTTTTTTTTTTTAACCTAAAAGTCATGTATAAGAGAAGATGTGCAAGTCCTGGTCTCAAAATCCAAAGCTAAAATAAAACACTGGTCCACCAGTGGGAAGAAAAATGCATCAAGTAAATTTTGAAACCTCAAAAATGTTAAATATGTGCGGCAAAGCATATAAAACCAGTGGAGAATTGCGGATGCTCTGTGAAGCAGGAGATGTGTAATGAACTGCACCCTGAGAGACCTGAGTGAGCTCATTTCTCGGTAAATGAGGGGTAAACAGTCAGTTCCTGCATACTCAGAATCAAGATCTAGTTCACAAAGATATCGTGGCAGTATGCCCTCATCTGGGGCCAAAATAAGTAACAGACTGAGCCCATGCTAAGATCCAGGCTCCCACAGATTTTGTCACTTGTTGACAGAAGGCTAGAGAGAGAGGAAGGTGGTGCGCCGAGTACGATGCACCAGCAGCTTAGTCCTCAAGACTCCTGAGGCTGTTTTTACTGCGTCTGGGTTTGTGATCTCAAACTGCTTTCATTTTTAGACTTTCTTTGAAGGCGATGGAATAAATACGACGCAATAAATAACACTATTTGCAAATTGTAAAGCTTAATTTAAAGAGATTTAATGCTGAGCAAACAGAACTTTTTAAAGACATCAGTTGACTAAATTTACCTAAGTCCGAGGCCATGGTTGAAGGTGAAATCTTCCAACTCAACTGGGCTGAGGCTGAGACTCCAGTGTGAGATAGACTGGTGCCTCATCTGCAGCAGTGTGGATGCGAGGTCAATCTGTCCTCATAAAGAAGGAGCTGAGCTCAGTGCCGAAGCTCTCAGAGTACAGAGCTGTCCAAGTTCCAGGCTTCAGCCCTAGAGACAAGCAGCTGACATGAGCTTCGGAGACAAAAGGGTTGCTTTCTGAATTAATTTCGCAATAGACTTCAAATCCAATTCACTGTAGTTTTAACCAGTTAAGAGGATGGATAATTATAGCGAATGTGTCTACTTAAGGAAACCAGTAGATTGGTCTGAATCAGCAGTTCTAAGCTTTGTCCCAAGGTTTCTTCTAAAACAGGAAGGAAAACAAAGTTCAGGAAGGAGTGTTTGACCAGCTGGAAGGTGAGAGGACAGGAAAAGCTGACAAACATAAACAAAAGCAGCAAAGAGAGAACATAAGGAGAAAAAAACACGTAATTACAGCAATAACAGGATAGGGATCACAAACCCTAAAATATTTTATTGGGATTTTAGCATTCAGGACAAGTCAATACTTTGTAGAATCACCTTTTTTTTTTTTTCTTGGTGGGGGGTGTGTGCTGGGGGTGGGGGGCTTATGTCTGACAAATTTGCGCATCGAGAGACTGAAATTTTACCTGTTCTTTGCAGAACAGCTGAAGCTCTGTCAGACTGGATCGCGAGTTTCTGTGAAACATCCATTTTGAGTCTTAGCACAGATTTTAAATCGCATTTAGGTCTGGACTTTGACTAGGCCATTTAACACATTATTATGCTGTCATCCAAGCCATCCCCTTGTAGCTCTGGCTGTGTACTTAATCAGTCTAACAAGTTTGCATCCAGGATTGCCCTGTGTTTAGCTCCATCCATGTTTGCATCAACTCTTATCAGCTTCCCTCTCCCTGATGGAAAAAAAAAAAAAAAAGGAGCAACCCCACAGCATGATGCTGCCTCCACCAGTGTGGGTGGTATGTCCAGGCTGATGTGCAGTGTTAGTTCTGCTCCTACATGGTCAGAGAAGCTGGTGGACTCTGTTTACTAAGATGACTTCTGAAGACCTCTGATTGCACTGGATGTTATTTTGGGGTATCAGAATAAACGGGGTTGAATAGAAATGCACATCACACTTTTCAGAATTTGATTTTATAAAAAGCTTTATAAAATCTGTATCATTTTCCTTTTATTTCACAATCATGCACCATAATTAATAAATAAAATAAGTAAAATAGATCGGAGTGCTTGGTTCTAATCAGACAAAATGTGAAGTATTTAAATGGGTATGAATACTATTCTAAGAAGATAAATAGGGAGAAGTTTGAAGAAAAGCTTAATTCTGTATTACCCTAATGAAACTGAGTAACAGATGTGTGCAAATATGCATATTTGAGTATTTCTATGATTTTCCATCAAATTACCTGGGGGTAAATTAATCTACATCACCCCTTGACTTAAACTGAACCAGCCTTTCATGCATAAACAGAGCTAAATTACAGAAATTACGCCCTCCTCTGTGCAAAGAGGGAACAGTAAGGCTCCTGCTGTGTCCTAACAGGGCCTCCTATCCACCTTTAGAGTAACCTCTCAAAGCCTTTAAAAGTCCTGAGGCTGCAGATCGTTATCTTGAGTTTACCTCTGCGTCTCGTTCCTCCTCTGCTGCTTGTATAACCTCATTTGGCTTTTATGGTGTGCGTTGTTGCCCTGAGAAGCTGTATATTGAATTTAGCTGCCTGAAAAGCAGAAATGACTTCAGCCTGGAGTCTGATCCAAACCTGTAATCTGAGCTTAAATCATGAGGTGCATGTAAAGAAAAATTGCCTTCTAGTCATCTTTCTGAGTGTTTTACAGCTTCTGTCAAAGGCTTCTTTACATTTTCAGTGGGTGAATGTGTGACGAACCAGGTCCATGAATCATGGCATCTGTATGTTTGCATGTATGGGTGTGCTTTCTATGCCCTGGGGGTCTATGCACACATTCATACATGGCTTTTTTTTTTTTTTTTTTTTTTTTAAGAAAGAAGGGTGTGCGTGAGAAAGCAAGGGTCAACAACCGAGTATGTGTGCCTCTCGAAGACAAGGACCCAGTGTGAGCCCAAACAGCAGGGAGCTCTATCGTGGGATAAGTACAGGTTGGACATAACAAGAGGTAGTTAAGTGGAAAGGACTAACAGATGCTGGGGCTAGTTTACTCAGGGGGAAGAAGGAGCCTCACCACAGCTGAAGCACTGACACCCCAACACGAGACACATTTACACACAGTGAAAACGTAGCTTTGCTGCGGCTCAGACAAACAAGTTTATTGCGATGGCTGCAAAACAGCTTGTACCTCTTTAAACTATTTTAGCTTCAGAGTCACCTTAGGTTTGAACGTTAAAACAGACAAACTGCTGAATTCACAATGTTAAGGAGTCGAATAAGTAAAATTATGAAAAACATTACTTGTGCAACACTAACGGAGATGGCTGTAGCTGCGAAAGTATTTTTAAGTGATAGCTCAACATTCTGAAAAGTGTGGTGTATATTTTCATTCAATCCCGTTTTACTCTGACACCTTTAGATAAAGTTTAGTTCAACCAAGTGCCTTAAGAAGCCAATTAGTAAATCAACTAAAATTCAATTCGAAAATAATTTGTCCCAAAGGGAAATAAAATGTTGTAGCTCAAATCATCCAAGTGTCTTCAAAGAGTTGTTGTGGATGGTGATGACTATCATGGCATGCTAACAGCTCCCAGGCAGCAGATGTGATATTGCCCAGTAAAATGTCCTGCATGATACCATCAGTTGTTGGCAAGCACTGCTAATCCACCTCATCTGGTTTTGCCACTCCTCTTTAAATCTGTCTGGCCGTATGGTTAGAAAGTTGGGCAGAGATGTTGGAGTCGGGGATATGATGCTTGTCCATTATGATCGATGGAAGACACAGTTTGAATTTCCTGCTCAGACTTGATGGGAAGAGATAAATACACTGCAATCCAGGAGGAAAATCTGTTAGACTTGAGACTGAGGCAAAGGGACCCCTTCCACAAGACGATAACCCTAAACATAAAGCCAGATCTAAAATGTGATGTTTTAGATCAGAGGTGCCCAAGTCCAGTCCTCAAGAGCTACCTCCATGCAACTTTTAGATGCATCCCTTCTCCAACACACCTGGATCAAATGAACCGTTACCAGGCCTCTGCAGAGCTGACTGAGGGAATTCAGCCTTTTGACTCAGGTGTGTTGGAGCAGAGATGCATCTAAAAGTGTCAGGATGGTAGCTCTCGAGGAGTTTGGCACCCCTGGTTTAGATGATATGATAGGTGTGTGTGTGTGTGTGTGTGTGTGTGTGTGTGCATGGCTGCTTGCCCTGTGTGTCTCTATGTTGTCCTGCGATGGACTTACAACCTGACCAGGGTGTACCCCGCCTCTCGCCTGATGGAGATAAGCAGGTATAGCCAATGGATGGATGGAATAAAATGTAATTGAACTGTACTGGTGAAGGAAAAAATACGGGACATCTTCAAAAGCTGGGTCTGCCTAGGAAAACAAACTCGTTTAAACAAACTCACCTATAAAGTCTTTGGAATTGCATTGAGCTGAATTGAACTGAATTAAAATTGTGGTGAAAAAATGAGTCAACACCTTTTAAAAGGTGGTTCTGTTCCTGTAAACCTGCCAGTTCACACAAACACACCCATTTCTGATAAAAAAAAAAAAAAAAAAAAAAAAAAGACAAACATTCAGACCTTGACGATCGCTTACAAAAGCCTTACAGTGTCTTCGAATCAGTAAATTTGTTGTATAATACTTCTACCCCGAAAAAAGGGCAGTTCACACAGTTAAATACCCCAAAATAATGGAGGATGAGTGTATGTAAACTTCTGACTGGACCTGTACTCTACCACCTAAAAGCTTGGTTGGGTTTCTATTTGTGTGGATCAGTCCTTTAATCTTCTCTGAACTCACATTTAGGAAAGATGTTGCACAAAGTGTTGACCAGAATAATGTTGGAGGTATCCACTTACACAGTTTCACAGCCATCCAGCTGAAAACCAGTATTTCCTGTGGCCGTGGTAGGATTTGAGAAAAACCGCTGGATCGCTTAATTCATCTATAACTGGCTGTTGTTGTGGCAGCCTCATGTTTGCTATGATTGGACTGCTTCCTGTCTTTTTATTGTCAGCCGGGACA
Source organism: Anableps anableps (assembly GCA_014839685.1). NCBI lineage: Eukaryota > Metazoa > Chordata > Actinopteri > Cyprinodontiformes > Anablepidae > Anableps > Anableps anableps. Next base: position 23,408,439 of record CM026074.1, on the reverse strand, counting down.
GAAACGAATTTTGGTGTCGGAGAATCTCTATACACAATCACAATAAAACTGTAAGAATCACTTTCACACATTATTTCACCACACACACACACACACACACACACACACACACACACACACACACACACACACACCCTGTCTCCCTCTTGCACACAAACCACTGGCATACCAGAAAGCCTATATTTAAAATGAGACCCGGAGATGTTTTCTTTTTTATTTCCAGCATTTAGATATTTTATCAAGAGTGGTCAATGTGGATGTTTGGGTGCAAAGAGACTCTGTGACTCAGTGACGAGGCTGGTAAACAAAAAGTGTCACAGAATATGATCAGGAGAACAGGAGGGGCGCGATTTTAAAATAAGATGATGAACGCATGATGGGAAAAAGGGAGTGTGATTGTGGGACGCATGCGCCAGGCCTGAATAGTTACAAATTTGCCACGGCTGCAAAATACCACCTTCCAAACGTGTAGCCGTTCCAAATGCGGCCCTATCATCCCACGTCTCATTTCAAAGCCTCTCTTTTCTCCCTCTCTCCTCCCACCACAAATCCCAGAACCTCGAGTAACACACAGAGAAAGAAGGAGAGAAGGAGAGGAGATGAGGGGAGCATTTAAATCTGGCGTTCTGTGAGTGGTCGGGTCGGTGTCTGGAAACCTTTCACATCCTGTTTACGGCGGGCAGATTTCAGCCTGGGGACCGCAAAGAGCTGGCAGGGCCCCCGCCTGGACGCGGCTCCTGCTTCTCTTTCCTATCTGCTCCCTGCCCTCCTTCGTGTTTTCATCTCTGCAGAGTCTGCGAGGCCTCACCTCTCCGCCTTCAAATTAACACCTTTAAGCCTAGAACAAACACGTCTGGGTGTGGCTCCACAGCGAATACCGCTGAGGCACGGTCCTGATGGAAAAACAAAGGCTTTTCTGAATTTTAATATACAGACACACGTTTAATAAACCTATGTAGTCATATTTACAGGGTCCAACATCAAACGGAAAGTTCCAGAGAATGAAGCATGACTGTAAGGAACAAAAATCCTGACGTCTGATTCAGTCTGCCAGGAAGGGATCAGACAGAGGGATCCATCTCAGACGAGCCGTTTACAGAGTTCTCCTCTCTGTTTTTATCAGCGACACTTGCAGGATTTGACCACCATGTTGGAGAGCTGCTCGACTCGAGGCGTGCGCCCGATGAAGTACATGATGGTGAGGGGCTCCAGGTCCTGAGGGACGCAGCAGGGGGAGGCGGAGGCCTCAGGATTCAGCTTGTTGTACAGGGGCAGGATCTGACCAGAGGAGAGACAGGAGAAGATTCTTCATTAAATACCATGAAAATTATTTTTTCTTCTGAGAATGATGAGCTCCTGCCTCAGCAAGGGTTTTGGCTGAGTGCTTTGGTTGTTATACAACAGAGTTGTGAGGTTGTTTTTCTTACATCGCCAGGCAACTAAAGCTTGGTTTGACTTTGTGGGAAATAGGAGTTATATAAGAAAACTTGATGCCATTCTCACATTTTTATGGTAAAAACAAAGCAGAAGCCAGAAGACAGTCGACAATATAGTCCTGGTGGAAAGTTTCTGGACTTATTCAAATTCTTCTAAATACAATTCTTTATAGTCACAAAATAAGAACAGAAGTGAACCGTTTAGATCACTATTTGACTCGTTTTATTTCATTAAAGCCCTTCTGGCAGCTTCAGATGTTTCAGGGAATTATTCTACAAGTGGCACATCTTTCTTCTGAAAAGCTTTCCCATTCTTCTTGGCAAAAATGTAAAAGTTTAATCGGACTGAATGAGGAATGCTGATGTGAAGCCAGCTGGGAGTCTCTCTGGAGATCCTCGACTGGCTCACAAGCTCACTCCCAGTTTTCATGAAACTACTACTGTGTTCTGCTGGTGTGGTTCAGGTCAGGGCTTCTACTGAACAAGTGATCATCTCTGTAATATCCGGTTTTTCATTTACCATCGCAATGCAGCAAATGGATGGATGGGTCGATGGATGGATGGACAGATGGGTGGGTTAACGGATAGAAGGATGGATGGATGGATAGAAGGATGGATGGATGGGTTAACGGATGGATGGATGGATGGATGGGTTAACGGATGGATGGATGGATGGATGGATGGATGGATGGATGGATGGATGGATGGATGGGTTAACGGATGGATGGATGGATGGATGGATGGATGGATGGATGGATGGGTTAACGGATGGATGGATGGATGGGTTAACAGATAGATGGATGGATGGATGGATGGGTTAACAGATAGATGGATGGATGGATGGATGGGTTAACGGATGGATGGATGGATGGATGGATGGATGGATGGGTTAACGGATGGATGGATGGATGGGTTAACAGATAGATGGATGGATGGATGGATGGGTTAACAGATAGATGGATGGATGGATGGATGGGTTAACGGATGGATGGATGGATGGATGGATGGATGGATGGATGGATGGATGGATGGATGGATGACACTATTATGTCCAGAGATTCTGATATTTTTCAGGTTGACTGTGGATCTGGCAATAAAATAAACCAACTGTGAATAGTTTATATTCTTTCTTTCGTCATCCAGATCTGACAGACACTTCTAGCGAACGCCACATTTTCTCAGACCTTTAGAGTAAATCAGAGGGTTCTGCAACTGGAGCCTGTCTGCCAGTAGCGCTGAATGCGAGAATTTAATCAGCCTGTATGCTCTATGACAGGCATCTGGGAGGTGGCAGCCCATTTATGACTCTGGGGTCAACCAGTCTCAGCTAACTGTGCTGTTCAGCCACCACAAACAATGCTCTTCAAGCTCATTTAGGGAAAAAACATTTCCCACAGTTCAAACTATCCGAGTATTGAAGTCAGGAGAGCTGATTTGAGTTTGGATCAGGCAGGAGTGCGTTTCACCAGAGAGACTGGGAGGCTGCTCAGATTTTTCTTGACAATCGCAGATGTTTCTGTTTATATAATTTGGCTGAGTGTCCACGCTGAGATGTCTGTCAGTATTTCCAGTGAAAATTATTTAGCACGAGAGGCCATGAATCTTCAGATTGGAGGGAAATATAATTTGGAAAAAAAGAACTCATTTGTCTTCACTTGGCCTTACTGGAAAAGGTTGTCGACAATCCTCATTCCATAATAATTGGCACAAAAAAACCCAAATGAAATAAGAATGCAGTGATTTGAAGGTCTGAGGCTATTCGTCAATAGAAAACAGCACAAAAACCACAGGTTGGATGCAGAAACTGTGGGAAAATTAAGAAAGGAGCATTTTTCCTCCTCTTTGCATCAGATCTTTTTATAACACTGTTAGTGTTCGGACTCAAACCAAGTGTAGTTGTGAGAGTTAAATGTTTTCCCATCGTTTCTTGATATATGATTTCAGCTGCTGAACGGATCAAGTCCTGAGCCAAATGTGTTCGGTGGTCGACATGTCAGAACCGCAGACAGATTACAGAACCAGCTGGAGTCCTTTACTACAGGGACACCCGGTTCTAATATGTGCAGAAAGGGATTTGGGTTTTTGTGAGAGTCTTGCTGAAATAAGCAAAGCGTTCCCTGAAGAAACACCTGAGAAACATCAGTCTGACATTGCTGAACTCCTTGCCTATACAGCGAGTATGGCTCTGGGATGGTTTCATATGTGCTTATTGATGTGTTTTTATTCTGTTATTGCCAAAAGTGAGCATGTAGTGCTGTGCAAAACTTTCAAACCACCACCAATTTCTTCTTACTTTGCTTCCAAGGAATCAGACCTTTTTGTATCTTGAATGAATGAAGATTTATCAACAAATCAAGTGTTTGTTGTTTTTTTTTTTTAACTATAAAAAAATAAAACTAGGTGTTTGGAGAGAAATTAAGAGCAGAAACGTCTATTGGTAGCAAAATAGGGGAACCGTTCAGATCTCATTGGTCACCTGTTTTTTACAATAGGCATATAGTAGCTTTCGTTTGTTTCCATAATTATGTTACATTTTTTAGTGAGCGTTCAGATTTGGGTGGGGTATAAAATATATTGCAGACTGAATAAACCAAGCTAATCTTTAAGATCTCTTGAATTATTAGTCCTGTCCTGACCACACATCAGAGATCTGATTGTTCCAGATGTTCCTAACTGAGCACTTCGCTCCCAGGCTGCAGGATTACTGCTGGTTCCTAGAATTTCTAAAAGTAGAATGGGAGGCAGATCCTTTAGTTATCAGGCTCCTCTCCTGTGGAATGAGAAATGTATAATTTCTCCTGTAGTGAAAAACTATAAACTTTTTGATAAAGTTTATAGTTAGACTGACTTAGGTTATCCTGCGCTGACTCTGCAGTTATGCTGCTATTGGCTTAGGCTGCTGGAGGGCAACCTGACCTCTTCTTCTCACTCTACATTATTCTACTACTCTCTAATTTTGCATTTTTTGCTGTTATTTTAGCCTTTAACTTTATGTTCTCTCAGCTTTTTACCCTCCATGGAAGCGACATCTGGTCTGGCGTTCTGGTCAGCTGTGATGCCCTCTTGGAGGAGGGCATCACAGCTGACCTACTGCTATCATCATCAACTTAATGTTCTCTTTCTGCAGATGACGCACTTGGCCCTATCTTTCAGTGTTTAATCTTGTATCTCTCCTTGACAAAGCTATCGGCTGAGCTTTCGCTGCAACTACCTGTATATACTCTCTTTCATCCTATAGTCTTTAAAACCAGCTTAGAGCTTATCGATTGTTCAGATGTGTTTCTCACCTAGATGAAGCCACTAAAGGAGCTTCTACTGCCAATGACTTTTTACTTTTCTGTAACATAGAAAGTACTTCTATATCAGTGCTTCTGTTTCTTTTTTGTGTATCTACACTATCTTCTTAAACCCCCAGCCAGTCATGGCAAATGCCGGCTCACACTGAGCCAGGTTCTGCTGGTTAAAGGCAAGTTTTTCCTCTCCACTGTCGCTACATGCATGCTCGGTATGAGTGATTGCTGCAAAGTCCAGCGCAACGATATGGCTAAAAATCATATCACGATATAAACATTTCATATCAGTTGATATCGATAGTTATTGATTAGTTTTTTGTTTTAAATATCTGAAATACTTCCAAACTGATGACATGACCTTTGTTGTTTTATCCAGTTTTCTCTCGAGTTGTTGGACTAATTTTCTCCCTTTACTCCAAGCCGTTGTTTTTTATTTTTAAGCAGTTATGAGGCACGGTGCCAAAACCTGAGACTGCAGCTGCGCATGTTGCTCAGCACGTTGTTGCTAGGTAACCAATGAGCGAGTGAGTGAGTTGATGCCACCAAACCAACCTTGCTTAGCTGGGCGTGAGAGACTGAGTGGCTGAAGCCTTTCCTCTGCCTACATCCCCCAGAATGCTGTTCGGTTCTGGATCAGAGTTCATTGAAATGATTGAACATTTTATCAAACCTATTTTCTATTGACATTGATCACATGTCCATCAGGATATGTATTTTTATTGATTTACTGCCCAGCCTTACTGCAAAGTCTATGACACAATGCAAGCGATTGTCCAGTCGCTACATGCTCATCCAGGAAAAGTGAATGGTGTCGGAGTGAAAGTCAAGGACTTGATGTCATTTGCTGGGTTTCCTGAGATACAAAACTTTTTAAACCCATTTGAAAAATAAACTTTACTTGTTTGACAACTAGGATTAATTAATGTATGTATGATTGGATTGAATCGACTTTTTTGGTACCTTGATATGACATATGTTGGCGCTGTACAAATAAACTGAATTGAATTAATTTATTAACTTATATGGGTTCAGCTTTGTGAAGCTATAGCTTTACAGATTGGTGGGTCCCAGCATAACTTAAGAACATCAATGTATCTCTGCACTTTCCTCAGCTTTGTACTGTGGTGGGCTCTGATTATGGACCAAACTATGCAAGTAAAACACATCCATGGTTCTGGAGGCTCACTAGACCCTCTGAGATCATTTTCCTGAACAGGAGAATCTTCTGACACCTCAAAATATGACTTAAGGGATAATAATCATAACATCCGCTCTCAGACTTTGCTGTGCATAAAATAGCTGGTAGTGGATACAGTGATGAAATTTGCTATACAAATTTCTTCCTGCACCTGTTGAGCACTTATTTGAGACTAAATATGTCTCCAGCATCATAGAATAGTAAATTTCCATCCATCCATCTTCTAACCTCCTCTTATCATAACAATAGAGAGGTAGGGTTCTCCCAGTCCATCACAAGGAGACACGGAGACACACTGGACTAAAGAAGACCGTTGCACACACTCACTCATACCTAAGGGTGATTTAGAGAGACCAATTAACTGAACAGTCATGTGTTTGTACTGTGGGAGGAAGCCGGAGTACCCTGAGAGAACCCGAGCATGAAAGGGGGGAAGATAATTAGATTTTTTTTTTTTTTTTTATAAAAATTTGAATAAATTAAAAATAAATCATTCATGAAATAAATTAAATTACATTCATTAAAGGGACAGTATTATGTGTTTTTCAGGCACATAGAATCATTTTATAGCACTATCAAGTAACTATGTTACCTTCAGTTGTTATAAAAATATTGTATATATCAAATGTGACTCAAAAGAAATTTGACTTCATAATTTAACGCCTTGAAATCGGGCCTCTGCCTTTTTAAGAAAGTCCTGCTCTTTCTGAAACTCTGCATTCAGGAAGTCACCGCAACAGCTAACCCTTTAACAACGTTTTTACCAGCGTTGCACTGAGAAGTAGCTGGTATAATGGGCTCAACGGATACGCAGTTCCACCTTGTGTTTGCTAATTGCTGCTGGCTAGGGAGGGTTGCTCTGTGAGGCGGAAGCTTGGAAGTGATATTATAGTTCTCTCCTTGTTTTAACTAACCAGTGAATTGTACATTCAGGGATATTCAAAAAGTAAATATAAAACATGCAGTGCATCTTTAGGAATGTTATTTTTGAGTTAAATTTTCAATTCATGCAAAAAGTAGACAAAGTAATTTGTTGACATGTATAGTTCTTAAAGAGAAATCAGATGAAAGTGGTTTTACAGAATCTGTGATCAGAAAATGGTCACAAAATCCTGGATTGGTGCATCGCATCTGATTGTAAGCGTCTGTTCTTCATCAATCAATCAGATTGTTCAGCTTTAGTCACAAATTATCTCAGTGTTCGATCCCTGAAACCCACCATGTTGTAGTGGTTGTTGGCGCTCCAGAGGTATGGACAGTTACCAGCACAGAAATTGGCTTTGTAACCTTTTGGCTCATGGATCCACTTCCAGTTGAGGTCCCGCCTGAAGTCGATGTAGAGCGAGCGCAGGCAGCAGCCCTGATCCGACCCTCTGGGAAACACAAAAGCAGACACACAAAGTGACTTCTCAGCTTTCCATCCTGCTCTGCAGTGTCTGAGGCAGCGACCCAAAGCTGGGTCATGGGAAAATTACAACAGGTTACCGCCGAAGAACCAGCCATCACAAAGTAATGACCATGCAGGGCTGCCAGAGTTTTCTCCTGCAGCACGAGGTAGTCTAAATAAAACACTGCACACCCGTCGGCTTGCTCTCTAAACACAGGGTCAGGGCTGTTAGGGTTGCCACACAATACTCTGCAAAGTGGGTCAGGAGGGAAAAAATGAAATACAGCACCCACCGCAGCTTTACTTCAAAATTACCAAACTAAAGCCCGTGGAGGAGTGTCAGAGCTGTCAGTCAGTGAGAGAAACCTGCACGCGAGCGGCTGGTAGGCGCCCTACCGGGAGCAGGTTGTGGTTTCTGTGGCCGCTGCCCTCCTCTTACGGTTCTTCTTGGCGGGGTTGTCCACTCGGTCGCTGGGCAGCAGGGTGAGGATGAGGTGTGGCGTCTTGGTGCTGAAATCTGGCTGGCCTTTAACCTGACCGGGCTTCCTCATCTGACGGATCCGCTCGTCATCAACACCTACAGGGAGCAACGAGACAGAAAAGTCAGAAAAGCAACCCTCATCTCTTCTAAAACTAAACTATATTCACTCCTTCTATGTTGCCTTTTTCACGTTTTTTTTTTTTTTTCAAATGTTGTCATTTTGATTTTATGTGATAAGCTAACACAAGTTTTTTCCACATAAAAATCTGAGAAGTGTGGCATGCATTTGTAATTATCCCCGCTGAGTCAATACTTTGTAAAACCGCCTTTTGCTCCACATGCAGCTTAAAGTGTTTTGATCGAGATAGCTGAAGCTCAATCAGACTGCATAGAGACTGTCTGTGAAAACCAATTTTCAAGTTTAGCCACATATTGTCATTTGGAGTTTAGCTGTATACTTTGACTAGGCCATTCTGGCTGTATGTTTTGGGTTGTTCCCCTGCTGGAAGGCAAACCTCCACCCCAGTCTCAGGGTTTTTGCTGCCTCTGACAAGTTTCTTCCATAACTGCTCTGTAACTCTGACTCTGGGAAAAGCATCCCCACAGCATGATGCTACCTCCACCATGTTTTACAGTGGGGATTTTGTTTTCAAGCCAGGAAATATGCAGTGTTCGTTTTAACAGTGGTTTGGTGTGTTCATTGGATCTTATGATGCGGTTTGTTCACTAATGTTCTCTGACAGACCTCAGATGCCTCTACTAAACTCTCGCCACACTAATACTAAATCCCTATAAAACCCAGAATTTTATTTCCTTTTTTACACTATGCCCACAAAAACAAAAATATATAAATTGAATTAATTAAAATGCTTGCAACTAGGCACATGTGGAATTTGTGACTGGATTCACTTTTGGTGACCATATCACTAAAATATGTGCAAATGATAACATCTAAATGCTAAGTGTTTGTTTCTCTATAATTATGAACGCAGACCGAATGCTGCAGCTGTGCTTTTCTTTCTCTAATGACTTTGAGTTTCTGAGGACGGCAGAAGAAATGATTTATTTTCCAGGTTTTGACATTTTTAAGGAATAAATGAAGCATAAAGGAATGCGATACAGATGTTCTGCAAAAAAAAAAAATAAAAAAATAAAAAATCCAGCATTGACGATTTTTCTGTCTCTTTTTGAACCACAGGAGCACATACACAAGCTCCTTATGTCTTGCGAGTATCACAAATTGCATATTTTTTTTCCAAGTGTGAGAAAAAAAAAAAATCAGACTTGGCAGAGCTGAGTGCAAATCCTCTGAGCGCCATAATTTGAGGGCCTACATGAGGCAACACAGACGTCTGGAATTAAACAGTATCTCAGTGTGCGGAGGAACAGTTTTGCCTTTATTCCTGCATGATAGTGAGCAACTGATTCATGGATCCTTTTTAAAGCTTCTTACATAATATTCTCCTCTTTGAGTTCACAGCTCATGACCTGGAGGATGAATGGTATCATAATAAATCTGCAACCCTGAATTTCTCATTTTCAAAGTGATGCAGCAGAGGTTTCAGTTTGCTTCTTTTATGTTCTGCGGTTCTCCAGACTATTTATTTTCACATGCATCTCCAATGCGAATAATGTGCAGTCATGTATAACCAGTCAACATCTAAACAAACAATGTTCAGCCCACAGAAAAGACTACAGTCCTGCTCACCAGGCTGAACCTCAAACGCATATTTAAACTGAAACCAAGACATGAAAACGAACCAGCAAACAGCGCCTCCAGCTCCTCACTCTTGTTAGGGACGATGTTGTTAGTGGATGGGACAAAGGTGCAGCAGGAACAGTGGACGCCCAGCTTCAGGCCAAGATTGTTTTCTGAAGAGGGGCACAGTAGATTAAAACATGAAGATGAATGATACAAAGAGATGTTTGCATCATAAGTGACATGCAGCTAACCTGGATCTGACACCCAGTCTTTGATTGTTTCTGTAACGTCCAAGGAGAGCCAGGCTCCCTTAGCTCTCAGCTGGACGGTCCGAGAGTCGATGTAGCGCTGAGTGGAGGTGCTGTCTTCCTCTGGTTTCAGTATCTAAAGGAACAAACATACAGGAATAAGATGATGGGGCTCATCTACACAGGTCAGTAGGCTGCTGACCAGAATCAGCCTACTTTCAGCTCGAGAGCTGGCAAACCAGTCAGAAACGCATAAGTCATGTTTTAAATGGTCAGTGAATGCACCCTAATTCTCTGGTTTGCTCAAGCAAAAGAGTGTGTTTGTGTAAAACTAAAATCTGCTGTTTATACAGAGAACTTTATTAAGAGTCCAGATAACTTTGGTTTGGTTTAAGATGTGCTTCAGCAGACAGCAGCATGACTGAACAGATAAAAAAAAAAAAAAAAAAAATGTTGAGTTTTAACCAATAACTCCCATGAAACATGCTGGGTTTAAAAAAAAGTCCCAACCAGGATTAAACTATATTTAAAATCTAGGATATATACCTAGACATGTTGCCGCTCAGCCTAAAACACAACAACTCACTGAGTCTGAAAACACTCTGCTCTCTTTATTGCATTTAAAGAGCAAAAGTTAGTTTATTTGCACCTTCTGTTTTTATTCTGTTCATATTTTTCTAAATTTCATGTTGGACAATGTCGCTATTTTTTTTACACAAAAATAGGTGGCAAATTGTTGAAAGTTATAAAAAACGTAGCAATTCAACAGCATGTTCAACCATTTTTATGAATTCCCATTAATGTTCAATGAAAACTGCTAAAAAAAAAAAAAAAAAAAAAAAAAAAAAAAAGTCAAACCACACAGAGACAGGAAGCTGCAGCAACCAATACAGTCTTTCTGTTACTACTGTTGAAAAACTTCACATCCACATACATTTAAAAATCTACAACCTCCCAGTTTTACAACAGATTCCTCCATTTCGACACTTTCTTCGACACAGCTAACACTGAATTGCTTCACAGCCAGGTCCTTCACAACAAGAAATACCTACTTTCAAAATAAAGGCCACATTAAAACAACGGTTTTCCAGATCCATTTAAAAATTTGTTGTTTCCAAAAGGGTTTTCATTCTCATGGAAACAATGAAATAAACCAACCTTATATTAGTAACTGCAGTGGGCCTGTATGTGGCGCTGTAACGCTGCCACAGAACTCCACCAAAAAACAGAGAAGAAGACCAGGTGAGCGCATGAAGCTTGGGGCAATGACACAGTTTTTACAAAACTGAACTACACACAAACACAAGGTTGCTGTTTTAAGCTTCTTCTGTACTTGTATAGCGCTTTATCAAGTCCGAGGGCTGCGAAGCGTTTTACTCTACAGTCAGTTATTCACGGTAAAACTAACAGATGGTGCTAAGCTACACTGCAGCCACAGCTGCCCTCTGACCTCTACCGCACATCAAAGCGACCCAGACGGATGGAGCGCGGGTTTGAAACAGAAACCCACCGGTTGCAGGACAAACCACCTGTGCCACTGCCGACTGGAATCAGTTTTTATGATTTACTACATTTTAATGTTTAAATGTCTCTGATTTAAATATAAAGATAACTATAAGGATTTTGTTGTGTGTTTTTTTGTTATTATATGATCAGGCAGCCAATTTAATAAGTAATAAGAAACAAGCTATAAAACAACCGGCCCATAAAGCTATGATCAGGGCAGGCTTCTGGTCATTTCGCCGCTGTGCCATTTTGTACGTTCACAGTTTTGATCTTTTCATACTGAAAAAGCTGGGAAAGAAGAGGAACCATCTGCCACGGGCTGCTTTGTACGGCCCATGCAACAATTCAAATCCACCTTAGGGGGATTTCGTACCTGCTTTGACACCTGATGATTTAAAGTAACTTTATATAATCTTTTCAAGGTCTCCTGCATTTAAATGTGGTTATGTATAAATAATATCTACCAGCAGCTTGAAGTCTTGGAGTTTTTGATTTGGTTAGTTGTCATTCCTTCATAGAATGTAAAAAGTCTCAATTTAAAATGATATAATTATAGCGTGCCCACTTTATCTTTATGTAAAACTAACAAAATACCCACAGCAACACATGCTATCTAATATTAACACTCAGGGTGGAGAAATGTAACCATTTCTTCAGCTCTGTAACTTGTGAAAAAAAAATTTTAACCTTTGACATGAGACCTGTTGGCAAGGTGGTTACCTGGTAGAGCTCCACTCTTTGCTCCGAGGCCCGAGCCTGTGGGTTGGGAGCTCTGAAGATCCTGAACTCAGCCTTGACCAGGGTGCTGTTGATCAGGTCCACATCCCTGACGTCAAAGTAGACCACTCGGTAGAAGGGGTCTGGTGCCGCCGGCTGCACGGCATCTGGATGGGAAAGAAATCCAGAACTATGACTAACGGTCAAATCTTCAGACTGTGGGACTGATGCATTGTCTCGGACATAATTACTGCGGATGAGAGTCTTTGGACTAAATTACAGGCTTAAAGTGTTGGGTCTTATGTATAATGTATGGATGATTGATGGGTTGAGTGCATGAAAAATCACCCAGTTATGTAATTACATAATACTCAGCTCTATTACCATTACATCTCCAACAGGTCTGTTAAACCAAGAGCCAGCTGCCACCACAAAAGACTTGCTAAATGGTTCCTCTGCAGCAGTGCAGTACAGAGGACATACCATCTTAAACAGTCACACTTTTAAAGTGCCAAAAACTTTCCTGAAATGAAGCAATTTCACTCTTGGGAAAGCTTTTCTGTTAGATAGGGTAGTTGATCCTTCATCAACCTCAACATTTAAACATGCAATAATGTAGGAGTGAACAAAGATAAGCAATTAACTCAGAGTACGCCCAAGTTATTCATGTGACTAGTGTATGGTTTGTTAAAAAATGACTCTTCAAAGCAGAGTATCCTGGGATGCCAGATGGTGGTAATCTCAACTGGTACTTTAACTATAGTGGGTCCAAAGCTAAACCTATTTCCTTAAATGTCGCTGTTACGACACTAATCTTAGGTGATAGAAAACACTTTAGTCACTTCTCTAATTCAGACATTATCAGAACAAACCTGATTGACTGCTACTTCTATTGACAGGTTCTTAAAAACAGATAACTACGTTTTTAAAAGACTTTTTTTAAGGATCAGTGATTCTAAGTCGAAATCATTGGGTGCACAGAAGAGTGCAGATGTCTCAGCCTTTTACAAATCAACACTTCTCCAGACTTTCTGAAATCTTTTAAAACTTTTTTGTTGGATTTTGGCCACTTTTTCACTTGCAGGCCATTTTTAGAGGAATACTTTTATGGTTTAAGCTGTAAATGCACTGAATTTATACAAAGTACTGTTGGGCTGAAATGATTACTTCGATTAATCGTGATGAATCGATTACTGAAATAATCAACTAATTTAGATTTGATTAATAGTTAATTGAGGTATACAGACTAAAAAAAGGCCAATTAATGAAAGAAAAACATATTCAGAGCTGTAAATAAGCCAAAACTGTACAAAAAATTTATAGATTTAGCATTTAAGATAAAAAAAAAAAACCTTCTTTGTCTTTAAATATGTTCTACCCAATAATCTTCAAGTAGCATAATTTTAGCTTCACCTGGTTCAAATTTTGTAAAAAGTTCTCCTATTAGGCACCTTTTACTATCCAATTATTAATCAGTTAATCCAAAATATAATCAACAGATCAGCCCAAGTCAAGCAGAAAGGGCTGAGCTTTTCACATGTTAATGTTATAAGTATTTTTTAGCTGCAGATGCATCCTTTGCTACAAACAATCAAGCGTTCACTAAAGGAATGCTCTGTTACTGCATTTTAGGCGATAAAATGTTTATTTTCTTATTTAAAAAATAAGTAGAATTGTTTGTGGTTTTTTTGCATCTTTTTATGTATTTCTTGTGTTGTATAAAAAAAAGCCTTAAGTGGTTTAAAGAAAATCTGTAGAATGTGCCAATTTTTTATCCGATTTATCAATTAAGAACAATCGATAGAATAATTGATTATTACAATAATCGTTAGTTGCAGCTCTAAAGTACTTACACTAGAGCCACATCCGTTCATTCACTGATATCTGGATTGGTAGGCATCTTGGGGTTATGTGCCTTGCCCATTATCAGTGACGAGAAGAAAGCTGGAATCCAACCCACAAAGTTCAGGTTGCAAGGCGACGACTGTTCCCACTGAGTCGCTGAAAAATGAATCTTTCAGGCGTTGAAAAGCTCCTAAACTTAAGGTATGAACCAGTACTGTGTAGACATATAACAACTTGCCAACATTTTAAATTGGATCTTTAGGAGCATTGTTGCAAGCAGCCTGTACGGTGGCAGCTCTTTAAATGGGCAATATGACTCACTGCCCAGGGCGACATGGGCTAGGGGTGGCGGTAGCAAAAGACTTTTCTGTCTTTTCATCCAGTGGTGTTGAAGTTGGTATCTGATCAGAACCCTCCGACTGGGCTCTAAGTTAAAGGTCTGTTTCGTAAAGAATCATGCACAATATTTTATCACCCCTAGTTAAAGTCTAAAATAACGTTTATAAGAACACAAAGTTTTAGATATTTAGAATCTTCATGTAATTTGTAAAATAATGACAAATTAGGCATTACTTTTTCAAAACTTTGTTTAAGCTTCATATATATCTCCAGCCTATTTATTTACTTGAGGATGGAAAGGAAAGGGCTCACCTATGTCATCATTCGTGCAAGAAACAGGCCTGTTACAACACAATCTGTTCCCATTATTATCATCATAATACAACTAATTTATAATTTTAGAATAACACCTGTAATAATAATTTTAACCAATGCACAATATTAAATTAGTTCCCAAAAAATGTCTCTTCCAGCTGAAAGCAGACGGATGATCAGCTGAAGGACAATGGTTCTTTCAGGTCTTTAGTAGATTTTCTTTTCCTGCTTCATAAAACAACATGACTTTCAGATACTGTACATCAGATAGAAGTTTCTAGGCCTGAAATGTCCATCAGTTTTGTGCACCACTCATTTTTAGGCACGCAGTGCACAACATGTCACAGGCAGGTGCAAAAACTGGACAGAAAATGAGGGAAAAACAGCCAGAGTCCAAAGAACAGTTTTACAATTTAAACCACTGATTTAGACCACTTAATTTTTTTTTTTTTTTTTTTAATTAAATTTGGCTCCTTTTAAAGCAAAATGTAAGTTTTTAATATTTGTTTTAAATGTCTTCATGTTGAGGGTAACTTCTACCTTACTATGTTATTTTTATATTTACTATTTACATGTTCAAACAGGACAAATAACTACAGTTAAACCCAAGATTATTTATTCCCCTTGCAGATTTAGGTTTAAAGTAATCCTTCAAGTTGTTTCTTCTGACTGGAAGTCCAGAGTCCCAACTTGAGTCTCATAAAAAAATCTGTGAAGATTAGGGTGATGATAAGGAGGTCATCAGCAAAGAAAAATCATCATCTTTTTGCGTGTTACCAGTGGAAACACGCAAAAAAGATGCTTAGAAAAGATAATATCAGTTTGATTTCTGTCATTTTAAGAAATATTATTGAAAGGTGTATACATAATTAGTGATATGCCACTTTTCAATAATAAAAACAAACTAGTTTTTCAAAACTGATACTCCTTTTACTTTATTTTATTATATTGTGAGAGATGTCTGTCTCTTTTTCTATCATGTAATGTCTTCTTGTTTGAATGAAAATATTTTTTAATTATAAGGATGTTGGAGCTACCGAGGTTATTTTTGTTCTTGGTTGTAAAAAGAAATCACAAATAACTTCCTGTTTGATGTTGAAGGAGCAACATGAAAGAACCATGTTGCTCCTTTGTTGAGGGAGGATAATGGTGATTAGATGTCAGCAGTTGTACATATGCAAACCTTGCATTTACACTTTTAGCTGCCTATCAAAAAAGTTAAAATTGCCAGTTGATTAGAATGACCAATCACAACCAGCACAAGCAGGAGAGACAGATTGTCTCTGATATGGGTTGTAGACGTTTTTCACTATGGAAACCAGGGAGCCTCCATGGGATGAGGAGAAGATTTAAACTTGACAGAATAAGTTTTAAACATGTTCTTTCAAAGTAAAGCTCTCACACATTCTTCAAAACAAGAGTCTTTTTTGTTTTGAAAGCGATAAAACACCTGAAGAAGAACCAAAATTCTTCTAAGGGATTAATTTATACTTTCACAGTAAAACTAACAAATACCCTACAAAATAAGAAACTCATGTCTTAGACATATATTACTACTTAAGTAGGTTTCAAATACCCAGTGGGATTATCCTACCCAGCCGTCAACAGGATTAGTAATTTGAACTCAAAAATAGAAAGTTACAGATAAGTTTCAAAGTAAAAGCTTAATAATTCATGTGTGGATCCCAGGTTAACTAATGCAACCAAACCTTTAGTCATGATATGGGAATTATTTTAGCCTTCAAAATAAAGCTGACAGATGAGCTTCTAAATAAAATTCTAGTTTTTTTTCATGGTTTGATTATTGGTTGGTTTGCAACGATGATCTGTTTCTCTGTAATGTATCACTTCAAGGCAGTCTAGACAAGAAATGTAAAATTGTATTGCACTTTATGCACCAAACTGTGATGCACCATCAAAATTTCTCCAGAGATTTTTGGAGTTATTATTATGATCATCATTATTATTATTAAAGTAAACAATAAGAAGATTATAGGTGATTTAACAGTAGGGCACTTTAGGGTTAGCCCTTCAGTAGTCATTACCTTTCCTTGCCAATATGTCTCTTTACTGAAATCCCGCTCTATTTGCTGACCCCTACTGGTAATCCAGTGTAAATGATTTTAACCCATACAGCTGCCAGCCAGAAATAACAAACACCTGGGAATCTGTTGGAAGAGTCTCAGTGGTATGACGCCCTTACAGGAAAATAAAGTGTAAATAACATCAATGAACAGCAAATAGGTGATATAGGAGTTTAAATTCTTAAGTATTGATTTAAGGTTGCGGAAACTGTAATTTATCACCTGCTAAAATATTTGTTTAAAAAAATACCATAATAATATGCTGTGATTTACAGTTCGTGTCTTTTTATATCGCAAAGCTTAAGTACAAAATAAAGTCTCTCAGGTTGGGAGGTGGAGCTAACATTCAAGTCGAAGGAGAATGCTGATAATGGTTGGTTTGTAAAAAAAAAAAAAAAAAAAAAAAAAGGTAATAAGTTACCTAATTTCTACAGTTGCATTTACACTTAATTTTTGTTTCTATAAATGTTATCAGTGAAATTGTGCCTGTGGATGTCTCTCAGAAAATGAGTTACTGATATATATTAGTTAAGATATGATATATGGTATTATTCATGCGTCAGTTTTTTTTTTTTTCCTAAGTCCAAACACACCTTGTTCACCTTCGAGGACAAGTCTAATAAAAATAAATAAATAAAAACTCATTGTTTTTAATTGTTAAAACAGTGACGTGCGTGCATTAAAAAAAAATAAAAATTAATAAAAAAAAAAAAAAACTGCCGCCAAATGTTATTTATAGGAGACCCCGATGACCCCAGGACACACACTGAGACTTCATCACTTACTGGAGTCGGTGCGGTGGGGCTGCATGTCGATCCTCTGCACCTCTTTGGCATAATAATCCTCCTCGCTGCTCTCGCGCTCGCACGCTGAGTCGGCGAGTCGCGCGCGCTCCTTCAGCAGCTCCCGCGTGCTGTTGTAGAGCAGCATGACCTCGGGTGGTACGGAGCTCGACGGCGAATCGTCGTCGTCCTCCGGCGGGCTGCGGATGCGCAGCTTGCTGAGGATCTGGCCGCGCACCGCCTCGATGCGCCGCGACTTCTGCGCGTCCAGGTCGATGGACTGACACGTGTTGATCCCCTCGGAGACCCGGAGCAGGAGCAGGAAGGAGAGGAAGGGGAGCCACATGGTTGCCCGGTGAGGAGATGAAGGAAGAAATGATACTCCCTGAACCCTGGTGAGGCTGCGTCTCCAAAGAGAGCGCACGTAATGTGATCCAAAATGTGTAAACAGTTCCAACTTTTTCCACTTCAGATTAATTAAAATAAAAATATATATATTAAATGGAAACAGATACCCAACTTTTTCTTTCTGCTCTCATTAATTTAAAGCACTTTTATACATGCACCAGTCATATATTAGAAATAAAAGACGCGTTGTCATTACATTTTTTTTTTTGTTTGTTTTTTTTAATTTACGCTCCTAAAATAAACCAAATCACTGATGCGTTCGTCTTTCTAACTAAATGTGTACAGCGGAATTAACGTCCAGTTGTCCTGGTACCGGTGCGTGAGAAATTAAATCTTCATCAGTCTCCGCTTCCCGCCGTCCATCCTCGCATATTTGAGCAGCTTTCAGGAGACCAACGCAGAGTCATTGCAGGAGCTCAGCCCATGTCGCAAATCCTCCAAACAGAAAAACCTGCAGCGGCCGCAGTTTATCAGAGGCAGCACGGCTCCGGCGCTCTCACCTCTGAAAGACGCATCTGTGGAGCAGAAAACTGGCCCATATCCGCTTCCACAAAATACAGCTACAGTCCCAAAAAGACCAAATAAGGTCCTCCCATCCCCCGTTTTAGGTAAGAAGGCTGAATGCACAAATATGAAAAACACGTATGATTTACGTTGGGATAAACACGGTAGGTCCTTTACTGATTCTCACATGAGCAAAAAACATGGAAAATAAAATAAAAATACTCGAGGCGGTGAAATACCAAATAAGTCCTTTTGCAGCAAACTTTCAGAAATAAAAAGAAATCTTGCAGCGATTTTGAAATTCTTCTTAATGAGCAAGATATGTGCAGGACTGGAAGGTCTGGTAAAAACACAGAGACCTGGTGGATGATGTGAGTGCATTATCCTGCAGATCGTCAGTGAGACACAGAGCCCCAAACAGAGAGAGCCTCTCAGGGAAAAAAAAGGGAGGAGGAGGAGGAGGAGGAGGTGTTGGTGGGGCGGGATGCCACCAGGGTGAAGGGAGTGTGTGTCATTATGTAGGCAGAAGTAATTCTCCTCTCACTCGAGGCACTCAGAGACAGAGTCGCACATTTTGCAATATTTACCCATCAGAAATCCAGCTCTGCAGGAAAACATCTCCAAAGAGCCTGTGTGCCAGGATTGCACCATAATCCCTGAGCAACATGAAGGCTGACCACATGGTTATGACACGGGTCCAGGCTATTAGCACTCCACGGGTTAGTAAAACACAAGAAGGAAACTCTGTTTAGAAACATGTTCCTGATAAGTATTAGGACACACTTCGCTTGCTGGGAGCCCATACCCAGCCAACATATGTAGAGTAGAATAGAATAGAAATATCCTTTATTGTCCCACAGTGGGGAAACTCAGGTCCCACAACTATTATTCTACTTTTCAATTACTACTGTTACATGCAAGACCGCCATATTGGAATTTAAGGTTGGGATTGTTGAGAAAACCCCAACTTTCTTATTTAAATTCCAACTTTTACGGAAGTTTCTGTCAAGTAGTTCAACTTGATTTGGAAATGGCGTCTGGACTTTAATGAGGCCAGACTAACACTTGAATATGCTTTGATCTAAACCAGTAGTCATGTCCCGCATGTTTTCGTCGTTCCCCTGCTGCCATACACCCACAGCACTTGATGGCATGCTGAGGAGGTAACGCAGTCGTCTGAATCAGGGTCTGCTGGGGCAGAGACGCATCTAAAACATGAAGGACAGTGAGTCCTGAGGACAAGGATGGAGAGCCACTGATCTCCACATGGCTCAGGCTGGTTGTTCTCCAGCTGAAAGGTGGACCTCTGTTCCAGTTTCAAGTGTTTTACGTCCTATAACAGTTTTTTTTTTTCTTTCTTCAGGACCACCCTGCATTTACGCATCTTCATCCATCACCCTGTCAACTCTGAGAAGCTTCCTGCACAAGAGAGCACAGCATGAGCTTGGTGTGTGCAGTGTTATAGTTCCATGAAGTTTGATTTTGGTCTCATGAAATCAGAACATCGTTTTCCAAATGTTTGTTGCGTCCTCTAAAATGACTTGTGGCAAACTGCAGTCAAGACTTCTCACGGCTTTCTTTTTGCCACGCTTCTATAATGGACAGATTTGTGGAGTTGTCCTGTCAACAGCTGAAGAAAAGTGTCCCCACAGAATGATACTGCCACCACCGTGTTTCATTGTTTGGATGGCGTGGTCGGGGTGATTCTTATGTTCGTTTTGTCACTCTTCCATAAAGCCCAGATTTGTGGCATGTAGAGCTAATACCTTCAATGCAAAATGCATATATTTTTTGTAGTTTTGGCTTAATTACTGCTCTGAGTGTGTTGTTCTTTTAGCAAACAGCATGTTTTAGAGTGTGTACTCCAATTAATGATTATTTGATGACTAAATTAGTTGACAATTCAACAATCGATTCATCAGATTGCTTCAGCCCTATACTAATGATTTTAATATTTAGTTTTGCTTTCTGAAGATCCTCCCAAGTCCTTCCTCCACCTTGGTTTCCACCCCCAGCTGCTGTTCTGTTGTTAATAACGAGGACCGCAGTAGTTATTACTGGGGTCACTCGTCTGAAAATAAGCAAGTTTCTGGTTTGTTACGGTTTTTAAAAGTAAAAGTAATAGAAAGAAAGAATATGCTCAGAGATATTAAAATACCATCTTCTGATCTCCAGGATGGGTTGGAAAATGCCTGCAGTATCTGTATTTTGTAATAATTGTATCAAACATGTGTTGGATGAGATATTTTAATTTAAAAGTGTAAATAAATGCAGGGGGATAAGCTGGTCAGGTCAGCATAAACCCAACAGGTAACGGGAATTTAAATCACCTCTGCGCTGCATCTTTTTGTTGCACGGTCCCTGACAAGAAGTTGAGACTTCAAAAGTCCTTCAGGTCCATTTTTACAGACTTTTTTGTTCTCATTAATGAAATATGACCCCCGAGCTGATTTTTGCAACCATTGAAGCAATTAAAGGCATTTCCTGTTTTCGCCAAGATGAAAAGCAGGACCAATACTCGCCAAAACATCTACCCCTGCAACATAAAACAGCCTTAAATTATTTATGGACCAGATCCTGGGTGTGATTTGCCATTTCAGCTTGTTCACGCTGCCAGCTGAGGAGCTTCATCCTGATTATATTAGATCACTCAAAAAGCTGCCTATCCATTTTTATCTTCAGCTTTTCACGCTCTGAGCCGAGCTCCTTTCTTTTCTGTCTGTTCCTCTTCAGTCTCATTGTTAATTACAGCTCAGCACTTCTGGAGGACTATTAATCTGCCAGGGGTGGCTTTTATTGCTGCTCTGCTGCCATCACATTATACCGTTATTATAGTTGCGGGCGCAGGCCTGTAATTGCTGTAAGTAGAAGGGAAAGGTAGGAGAGACTCAGGCAGCCTCAAGGCTTCTGGTCAGGCCAACCCTTTCTTTCATCGTCTGTCCTGGCAGAGTTTCTAAAAATGATAACATTGCCTGCAAACAAACACGCTCCTGTTCTGACTTGGCTCCTGCGTTAAACTAAAGATGGCCAGAAACGAACGGAAAGCCTCTCCATTTATCACTGTGGCCTCGCCTCCGTCTGTCAGCGCGCTTAGGAGGATCTGACAAACTGTGGGGCATCTCAGACCCATGGATCCCGCCCAGGTGGGGTGTCGTGTGTGTGGGTTAATGTAATGCTGTAATGTGTGGCTTTAAGGAGAGGGGAAAAAAACAGACTTCCTTAAAAACAACTTCCAGCCTGCCTGCTTTTTTCTCCCTCTTTTTCCTTAAAGCCAAATATAGACAAGCCACTGCCACGTCATCCAGCCCTGAGAGAGGGCGAGAAGGGGTTCAGAGCCGTTCCTCTCAGCGGTTGTACTCCAGTACGTCTGTAATATAAGTGAATCCATATTTTCCACAAAAACCTAATGATTTTGGCTGTCAGGAAGCACTTTTATTGAGAAAGAAAAAGCTGAAACGGTTACAAAAATAAATACAGGTCAAACCACCGGGGGCGGAGGGGGGTTACTCTCAGGGAACGTTTCCATCCATTATTCTTCTAATCTTTTCCATCTGCTGGCAGCAGGAGCCGCTTAAAATGTCGTAAGTACAACCAACCGAAGGATGCGGCCTTTTCTCTCATGGAGCCGACTCAAACCAGATTCCAGCTCGTCTCTGAAAAACAAAACAGTCCCGTCTGTGCGAAAGCTTGGGCTGAGATGGTCGCAGGGAAGCCGTCTAGGCCTCGTCTTCGTTCAGCAGCATGTTGGGGATTCCTCTGGAGATCGGGAACTCTCGACCCGATTCAGGACACTGCAGGCATCCCTCGATCACCTCCACCTGCAGCAGACATAAAGTCACCACTGGACGTCACCAAACAGGACAAGAATACCACTTTAGTTGTCATGTTTTTTGTTTTACACCAAAAACCCTGGAACACTGCAAAAATATTATTTTTCTGTGCTTTCAGACTAAAATGTCACACTAACATAGTGACATGAAGTCGTTTGGATTTATTTCGTCATTTTTGTCATTCCAGTCCCTTTTTTCTTCCCCCCACAAAAACAACACATTTATTTTGTGAAATCATTTCTTGACATATTTTCCATTAATCTGGAACGATCCATTGCAGAAAATTTATTTATGCCCTTTTCTGTGAAACTTTGATGTTTTTCTGTATTTGAAAACCTGAAAATAGGAACAAACTGGCAGCTCTTTAAAAACCAAAACAAATGCCCTCTAGTATATATTTCTAAAAGTTTCTAAATGATCTTTTCAATTTCATAGTCCATGTAAACAGTTTAACAACACAAATCAGGGCTTATCTCAGTACCGTTTCAAAATGATTTCCTGCTATCACCAATTTCGTTTTTAAACGCTGTTTTAAGCCACAGACTGATTCGTAGTCCAGCAGCACTGCAAACGGGTTGAACAGTATCTGAAGCAGGATCTATTAACGCCATCTGACGTTATTAAAAGATCAGCAGTGTTTAAGAAGAGCTGAAAATTATGTTTATGAATTTAGTGGAAAATGGCTGCAGTAAAAACATCTGTGTGTGGGACACTGACCGACTTCACTTAATGAAGGGTGATGCCACAATAAACAGAGGCACGGTCAGAGAGTTATTATTCCAAAGTAAATGCAACTTTCTGTTGATCACAAAGCTCTGCTTCTTATTGTTTTTGTTAAATTAGATCAATCAAAAAGTTAAACTAACTCCACAGTTCTGAATATGACGCCCTTAATATTCTACTTTGTCGCTGGCCTCCATGACCAAGACTCTGCAGGAACTATTGCAGCAGCTGTAAGAGTGGAAAGTGAAGTCGGAGAAATCTTCACCTCCAACAGTACTCGGTGCACTTTCTTCAGGAAGTCTTCGTTCTTCTCGAAGTCAGGCACCAGCTCACCTGGCAGGTCCTCTCGATGACCCAGCTGTCGAGGGAAAAAACAAGCACTGCGTCACAAACGCTCGTCTGGGCAGCTATTAAATACCTGCATACTTTAAGCTGGAATTATATATTTCTGCCCTGCAGGGTGGAGCGACCTTCTGGGTTTAGAAAACTGATGATCTGTGACTGACCTGGTCTGCAGCCTGGACCAGAGCGCTCCACTCCAGTTTGGGGATCATCCGGCAGACAAACTTAGGGTTGAACTCCACCTCGTTCACCTTCACCTCAGTGGCCTGCACGCAGATCGCAGCGCCCATGAACACGTTGATATGTGTTGATGCAATTAAATTTTAATTGTGTAACAATTAAAATTCATCTACAAGGTTTGTTTTCATTCGGATTCTACAGTAACCCACAGTTTGTACATAACACTGAACCACTGATATTACTTGTGTGTGTGTCTATATTATATATCTCCAACCATCAACGAGAAGAGTAAGTACACTGTAGTTTTCAAATTATAATATTTGATCATTTCTTTTACTGAAGGTCCAAAGCTATCTAATCCGGCACCGTGAGACAAAGTGATTACTGACGTTAAATGATGAATTAACTGTGATTACACCCCACCCTGATCATCACCTGATCTGCAGAGTCAAGAAATCCCTTAAATAGAACCAACATGAAGTAGGCTAAAAGCTCTACAAAAAGCTACACATCATTCTGAGAAGGAATATAGATGCCAAAACTTTGTTTGGAATCATTTGTTTGAATGGGAGGCAGATCCTTTAGTTACCAGGCTCCTCTCCTGTGGAACCAGCTCCCAGTTTTGGTCTATGAGCCAGACACCCTGTCTACTTTTAAGACTAGGCTTAAAACTTTCCTTTTTGATAAAGCTTATAGTTAGACTGGCTCAGGTTATCCTGAGCTATTTCTGTAGTTATGCTGCCATAGGCTTAGGCTGCTGGCAGACACACTTTTTCTCACTTTCTTCTTCTGCTACTCTCCAATTTGCATTAATTGGCTGGGAGAGAGTTACAAAGCCGTTTCTAAGGCTTTGAGTTAACCACAGTGAGAGCCATTATCCAAAAATGGACAAAACATGGATCAGTGGTGCCACAATTGGCTGGTCTATGAAAATGACTGCAAGAGCAAACCAATGACTCATCCAGGAGGTCACAAAAAACCCCAGAACAACATCTAAAGCTCTGCAGGACCACACTTGCCTCGGTTAAGAGTCAGCGCTCATGATTCAATAATACAATAATACCAAAAAACATCCTGAAAAACATATTTTTTCCAAGACTGTTGAAAAAATATTCTGAGGGCTGACGAGGCAACTAAAGTGACTTTTTGGTTTTTACATCTGTAGCCAAACTAACACAGCATTTCAGAAGAAGACATCATGGCGACAGCCAAACATAGCAGCGGTAGATGGATGGTCTGGGGCAGCCAGGCTAGTTTTTTTTTCCTTATATTAAATCCTCAATTAAAAAATTAATTTTGTATTTATTTGTCTGATATTACAATTTGCTTGATGATCTAAAATATTTAAATGTCACAAAATAGCTAAAATTGAAGAAATCTGTAAGGAGGAAAATATTTTTTACAGCAAAGTATTTGTTAAATAAGCAACCAGTTTGAAAAAAAAAAAAAAAACAACTACTCAATGTCACTGGTTTTGCTTGGTTAATTTTACTTATAATATGGATATTTCTAAAAAAAAAAAAATAAAAAATAAAAAAATAAAAATAAACAGTAAGTGCATACATTTATTTACACAATAACATCAATAACGATGCTTGTGAATGTCAATACATTTATTTATTTATTATTTTTATCTTATCAGCTGATCCAAAATGCTGCAGCAAGAGTTCTGATGAAAATTAAAAAGAGAGCGATCATATTTCTCCTATTTTAGCTTCCCTTCATTGGCTCCCTGTTAAATCCAGAACAGAATTTAAGATTCTCCTTCTCACATCTAAAGCCCTTAATAATCAGCTCCATCATCCATCAGAGATATGATTGGTCCATATCTTCCTAACTGAGCACTTTGCTCTCAGACTGCAGGTTTACTGCTGGTTCCTAGAATTTCTAAAAGTAGAATGGGAGACAGATCCTTTAGTTATCAGGCTCCTCTCCTGTGGAACAAGCTCCCAGTTTTGGTCGGTGAGGCACACACCCTGTCTACTTTTAAGACTTGGCTTAAAACTCTCCTTTTTGATAAAGTTTATACTTAATCTGTCTTAGGTTATCCTGAACCATTTCTGTAGTTATGCTGCAAAGGGGAGTTTTTCCTCTCTACTGTGGCTATGCTCGGTATGAGGGACTGCTGTAAAATCAACGACTCGATTCAACCTGCTGGATTTCCTTAGAAACTTTTTGAACTACTTGGAATAATTAATTGAGCTACTTTACTGTTTGATAACTAGGATCAATTGGAATGTATGTATGATTGAAATTTTTTTTTTTTTTTTTTAAAGGTGCCTTGAGACGGCATTTGTTGTGAATAACGTATTTTTGAGTTTAAATTGGCGCTATATAAATAAACTGAATTGAATTGAATATACTTTACAGCACTGTCGTGATTCCACAAATCACCCTACATTCTGAAAAACGTATTTTTTAATAGTTGTTGTTCCAAAAACAGGTTTAGCAGAGAAGTACCCGGTGTATCACATGAAACTTTACAAACTTGAATACAGAAAATTAAATAAAGAACCACTTTAAATCAGAATAGCTCGATGTTAGCAATAGCCTGGCTGCTAGTCGGCTGCTAGCGTTTTACCTTGATGAGCAGCGGGTATCCCTTGGTTACTCCCTTCACGTGCGACGTCAACATGTTGTGCGTGAGCAGCTTCATGTTTACAAACAAAGATTTAAAAGGTCACAGTTAACAAAAACTGAATATGCCACAGAGAGACCGTTTGTTACCCAATATAACGCTGAAGCGCTAACATGTGTACCAGAAGGCACTGCTGTTGCACCGCTGTAATGATTCCTGAAGGTCTCTGACTCAGAGACAGATAGTTCCGAGATGGTACATTTGGAAAAGCCGTTTGCGGTACAGTTCTGGTGCTTTGCATTGGTTTAATCCCATCTCAATCTCGATACATTTTTAATGTATTCTTAATAAACTTTTGTTGTGTTGATGTAAAATTACATATTTGTCCAGGTTCTATGTTTTTGGGTGAATTTTACTTTTTCATGTTTTTTCTTCATCTCTGTCATGCTTTTTAAACTAAATAGAACAATCAGTGTTGAGCATGTTGTTGTGCCATTGACTCCAATTTCAATTAATTTTTATAATAACTACAATCTCAATCTTTCTATTTTTTTTAAAGATATATCCGATGTTTTGTCTTCGGAAGTTGGTGTTTAACTGTTTTACACTAGGGAGATATTTTTCATACACTATATCTACTAATTTCCATATACGGGATGTTGAAAAAAATACGTTTTTGATTACTTTTTTCAAAAAATATTGTTTTAAAAAATTGTTTTGCCAATTTTTTTTGAAACTCCAGAGCTTGGTTAATATCTCCACTAAAAAATTTAATTTGCTTAAAGGAAACGTTTTTGTGTAGGGGGGTGAGGGGGGGCTTCTCTAAAATTCGCAAATTCGCACTGGAGGAGTAAAATCTAAGAAACCTTAGAAAATCCCGAATAGTTGTACAGTGAGCACTAAAGCTCTTAATGACATTTTTTTTCAAATGGAACAAATATAATGATACAAAATATTTCCGTGGTAATTTAAAAAAAAAAAAAAAAACAAACAAAAAAAAAAAACACATTATCCATGGCACAGAGATGCAGCAATTTATTTACAAATGACAAAACAAATGTTGCCAGTTTTTGACACTCTCTTGCTTAGACAACTTTCTTTCTGGGGGGAAAACTGTAATTGAAGGGGTTAGAAATCTTAAAAACCCATGAATATCTGTCATGTATTTAAAAAAAAAAAATAGAGGAAAAAAAAGAGGAAAAAAATATGATACATATGTCTAAGGCAATCTTTAACAGGTGAAGCACGAAATGAAGGGAGCCCAACTGTGTAAAGGTATTAAATCACCTATTATTTCTTCATATTCCAAGGATTCCAACATTCCTATATTATTTTAAGATCAACTTAATCAGTATTTCTCCAAGATTTCTGTTGTTAACAGTTGTTCTCAGGACTTTGGCTTCTTTTCACACTGATCTCCTGAGAAGTCCTTTTACCTGTGATGACATATGCAATTTTCAGAGTTAACAGATCATCTTTCTACTAAACTACAGTTTTCTTTTTTCAGACTCTATTATCTTTATTTATTTTTTTGTCATTTTGAAATTAGCTATTAGAAAAAATGTTGAGCAAATTCAATCTTTGTGACACCAACACAATTCCTTAAAAAAAAAATCCAATCTAAAATTAGTTATCTGCTAAAATCTTCTAAATGCATGATCTGTTTCTTGAAGAAACATCACTGGTTCATCCTTTGAGGTTAGGAGTCTTTTGTACCTGAATATTTATGTGTCAGAGCAAGTGGCTTAACAAAAAAGAAAAAAAATTACTGTCTTGCACGTGAATCATGTCTGTTGATCTTTTTCACATTTTGTTACTTCACAACCATGTCAGGGCTTTATAAAACAGCAGTGAGGAGAAAGCCAGAAGTCCAGTTTGCAAGAGGCCATGCAGGGGATTCAAGAAAAAAAAACATGTGGAGAAAAGTATTCTGCCCAGATGAGATTAAAATCTGTCTTTTTGGCCTACAAGCAAAATGCTACATGTGGCTAAAAAGCAGGGAGATAGAAGGTGGTTCGAGTTGATAGGAAGACAAATGGAGCTAAATACAGGACAATTCAGGAGGAAAATCTGTTTGAGGTTGCAAAAGACTTGAAGTGGAGGTTCACCCTTCTGCAGGACAGCGACCGTAAACATACGGAGCTTCAATGGAGTTGAGATCAAATGAAAAAAAGTTCAGGGGTATGAATACTTTTACAGGGTACTGGATCTGTAACAGGTCAGGGACAAACACTGGATCAAAAGCGAGTGAAAATCAACCAAAGGTTAAAGAAAAACTTCTGGTCAAGCCCAGTTTAAAACACTTTTAAAAAGAATTTTGCCCCCCCCCCCCCAGAAGGAAAAGAGGGACGAATCAAAGAAGAAAAGGTGCAGCTGTGCATGCTGACTGCAGTGTAGTTGTTGATGAACTTTAGAGAAGGTGGCGAAGAAAATGGCCGCTATAATGTCAGTTATTAAAACGAAGAACAGCCATGGTTTAAAAACTTTCTATGAATGTCCGTGTTTGGAGTTTAATATTTCAACACCTCAGCATAATTTTTTTGTTGTGTAAATTATTTTGTGAGCCCAATATTTTTTCCTGTAGACTATTAGTCAACTTCCCCATCATTTCAATCCAAAACCTTGATCACAACAGTTGTGATCACAGCCATGAAAGCTGCAGTGAGGCGTGACTTAACAAACCAGACACGTATATTTAGGCTCCCTGTAATTACAGTGACTTGTAAAAGCTTGTTTTCTGCAGGTAACACAGAGTCTTGCTTCCAAAAACTTCAAGTCAGCTTCTGAGGATCAGGACAAAATAAGCTTAGTTGTTTTAGGATTATAAATGAATGACTTTCAATTCTTTAGTAAAAGGCATCTAACATATATAAAAATGTCAGTTTCCTTCCACATTATAACTATGTACTAATTTGGTTGTTTACTGCATAAACTCCTGATACTATACATGGAAGTCTGTGGTTGTGACAAAATGAGAAAAATGTCAAGGCGGAGAGTCCTTTTGCAAGGCATTGGTTATTCTTCCAACTGTAATTCATAACTGACACATAAACCAGGCTTTAGCAGTTCTGGACTATCCTGGAGCAAGCTTTCAGATTTCAGTTGTACGAAGGTGCACCAAAGGCTGCATTTCATTTGGTGACGGCGGTCATTTTGACAGAGTGAGACCTTGACCTTCAGTTCAACCAGCCAAAGTGTTCACATTACGGAGGGTGCTAGCATCCAGCTCAGCTAGAGAAACAGGGAAGCAACTACGCACCAAAAACGGAAAAGGTATAAAGTAGAACCCTTTTTAAATCAAGAAATTAAAAAATATAGATGTTAGTAAAATCACATTGTTACAAACTACTGAATACAAACCAGTCTTTCACTCAAGAACATCCCACAAGTCAAAGAAAGTTTCAAACCAAAGTTTAGGGCCAATACTTATAAAAAGGGTAACAAAATTAAATCAAGGCATTGAAAGAAAAAAAAAAAAAAAAAAAAAAAAAAAAAGTACAAATTCACTACCTGCTGCTAAATAGACAAATTTCTTCTCTAACTGGAGGAGAGGTCAAAGGTCAGGACAATCAGAGCAAAGTGGGAAGATTAAAACATGGAGGACTCCTCAGCAGGCAGCCAATTCTGAATGAACAACCACACAATCTGGCAAACCAGTCACAAACATGCGGCTGCACGCTGAGATGCAAAGGTCAAAGGCCACAGTAAATAACAGAAAAGGCTCAGTTTGGTTTGCACAACTTTTACAGCTGCTTATAGTTTGCTTCAAGCTGCTTTTATTTTCCTTTGAAGAAAGGTTTACTGGAAAGTTACCAAACAGGCACCATTAGACTCATTCACAAAACATCCAGAATACTGAGCATCAATCTCAGTCTGGCAAATGTTTTAGATTGCTTCAGTGTAGGAAAAATAAACTCTTGAGTCCCAAACAGCTGTAAAAAGGCACTTAGAAACTTTTTTATTTTAAATATTAAACTGCCTGAATTATGGTTTAATGGGTGTTTAAATTATTAACTTTTTGTCACAGATGTTTGTGAAGTCAAAGCTTGTAACGTGAGACAAATATTTGCATCCACAGACAAAATAACTTGTATGTCATAGTTTACTATATCTAGTGATAAAAAAAACAAAACAAAACATGAAACATGATCAGTTTTTATATAATTTTTTTAATTTTTGTATTAATTTGTATACTTGTTTTTGTAATATACAGGCCATTCACACACTTTTATAGTAAATAGTAATTACACAGAAGTAGTGTAACAAGCATAAACCTGACACTTTCACAGACATGCATCCTCCACTCACTCATTCTCTCACGTTCACACAAATAATTCTTCACTCACAAAAAGGAAAACAAAGATAAAAATGTAAAACTCCTCATTTCCTTCCTCCATTGTCACCAGATTCAAATCCTCCCAACTCTCATTATAAAACGAGGATAACAATACTTATGCTTCAACATAAACACAAAACAAACAGTTAAGCAATTTAAAAAAAAAAAAAACATATAGGAAGGCATCTAAAAATGTGGAAAGAGTCCGTCTGGGGTCGTTCAGAGCCCAGAACTGCTTTATGAAAAACAGAAGCAGGAAGGAGAGCCACCGACTGACATCAGTCTGTAAAAACAACTAAGTTGATGAAGTCCAGTATGCTACAGGGTTTAAAGGGCTTCATGGGTTTCTATTCAGTCATGTTTGGAGGGTACAGGTCAGAGGAAGGCAACACAGACGGGTTGAAAGGTCACTCTGGGGGGTTTATGGCACAACTTAACAGTGCTGAGAGGAGCAGGTGCATAGCAGGCTCAAAGCTAAACCAATGAGTCAGGATGAGAACCATTCACAAACATGAATAAAACAAATTATATCATCTTCCTTCTTATTGCACCTCAGGACCATTGACTCCCTGCTGCAAACACTCTCTATAGTGAAGCTATTTCTTTGTGTTTCTGGAAAAAGTGTGAGCTCCTGCTCACAGTCGTTGGGTTTAAAACTAAATTAAAATCAGTTTTAGCAGGACGCTAAGTGTCCACAATCTGCGTCTCATTCTAATCCTTCCTGCTCCTGGTTGGGTAGAAATCAAAGCCAGCCACGATAAAAGCAGTGATATGTTTCCACGGAGACATGAAGAACGATTTGCAGACTGAGGGGGACAGGTGTGATGAGCAGCAGAAGAATTAGGTGTGGTTACAAGTATGTAAAACTCTTTGTGTCAGTGGCTGCAGTAGCAGTTAGTCTTTGTGTTGTTTTTGCATTGCAGAACAATATTCCACGCACACATACGAACATGCAACTCCCACATCAGACACCGCGGTTCCCACAGCGCCCATGCATTCATTCGCAGACACATCGTCCTCATTCTTGTGCGTCCTCCGTGCGCCACTTGAGGAAGTCCTCTTTGCGGGCGTCGGGTTTGATCTGGTTCCGCATGCCTCCGAGCAGGTTGGAGGTCGCCTCGGAGGCCACTATCAGCGGTCGGACTACTGTGGGCGGGATCTGACGCAAGACGCCACCCACTGCGCCGGGGAGACCTTTCTGTTCGTGGCCGCGGGACGCCACGTCACATAAGGTCTGAGCCGTGTCAATGACTCCCTGCAGAGCAAAGCGGCAATACTACAAATTAGGCAATCTTGTCCATAGCTTTACCTGAAAAATACTGTAAATATCAAAAATATTCATACATGTTGAAGTTTATCACATTTTATCATGTTACAACCACTGACTAACGTATTTTATTGAGATTTTATGGAA
Source organism: Anableps anableps (assembly GCA_014839685.1). Taxonomy (NCBI): domain Eukaryota; kingdom Metazoa; phylum Chordata; class Actinopteri; order Cyprinodontiformes; family Anablepidae; genus Anableps; species Anableps anableps. The sequence continues at coordinate 23,376,791 of CM026074.1, read as the reverse complement.
TAGACAAAAAAAAGAAATCACTTGTGCAACACGGTGGAGAAGGTGGAAAGGCAACTAAATCTGGTTTTCAACATTTTTTTTACAAATAAAAATGTGGAAAGTATGGCGTGCATTTGTAGTTAGCCCCCTTTATTCTGATGCTCCTAAATCAAATTGAGCTGTCACCTAACAGGCGAGAACCTTAGACGTTTGTTAGAGGACAAACAGCACCATGAAGCCCGAGGAAGACAGCAGGCATGTCACGTATTACGTGGTGGAGAAGTTTAAAGCAGAGTCGGGCAATAAAGCAATATCCGAGGCTTTGAACATCTCAGGGCTCCATTTAGTCCATCATTCAAAAGTAGAGCGAGTACGGCACCAAGAAATGGGTGTCCACCTAAACCGACAGGCCGCGCAAGGAGAGCATTAATCAGAGAAGCAGCCAAGAGGCTTGTGGCAACTTGGAGGAGCTGCAGAGACCCACAGCTCAGGTGGTTGAATCTGTCAACACAACCATCACCAGTCATGCCTTAAGAAGGCCCATGTGCAGTTTGCTACAAGGCATGTAGGTGAAACAAGTGGGTGGCAGCATTATGCTGTGGGGATGCTTTGTTTCAGGACTGGAAGCATATGTTCAAAGTCTTGCAGCTGTAATTTCAAGTTATTGACTCAAAAGATCTAAATACTGCACTGTTCAGAGTTTTACTTGAAAGAAAAAAAAAAAACTCCATTTACCTTCTACTTTACAATTACAGCTGGCTCTGTGTTGGTCTGTCACAAAAATCCCCACCAAAAAAAAAAAAAAAAAAAAAACTGAAGTCATTGTGGTTGTAAGCTACTGTAAAGTTTTATTTATTAGAATTAATTTCCAGTTTAAAATTTTTCATAAAACCTACAAATCCCAGAATGCATCGGAAGGGTCAGTGTGATTTTTTTTCAGGTTTGGTTCCACCTCATTGAAAGAAGGAATCAAATTTAAGAGGCAAACAGAAAGTGCATTGATGAACAGGTGGAAAAAGGAGGAGTATATATCACAGCCTGTTTGACTGAAAGCATGGAGTTCTCACACAGCTAATAAATTGATTATGGAAGATTAGTGTTTTTAATTTTGCCCTCATGCAAATAAATCAGGAATTTATTTTAAAGTCACAGATCAGAAACCTGGCTTCCATGCGTCCAATAAGTTGCTTTCCCCAGGAGAAATGCAGGAACATTTATGTCCTCTGACACCAAACCATAGTGAAGAAACCTGAATTTCTTTTACTTCACAAGTAACAATGATCTGAAAATACAGTTTTGGCTAAAAGGTGGCTGTTTTCTGTAATGACGGGTCTATAATAGTCTTAAGAGACAAATTCAGGCTTGGCACCTCTCTGACGGTGTCGTAAGCTTTGGCTACTCCTTCTCTGAGATCCGCCGGCTGCGCGGCTCTGCGGGGGCGGCTGGAGGGGGCCCGGCCCTCGGTAATGGCGAAGCGATTCAGTGGAGGCGTTGGAGACAAGATGTCATACACAGTCTCTGCTGTCGCCTATAGAGAGGAAACAAGCATTACATGGGTTGAAGGAATGCAGTGTAAAAATATCTGAAGGTCCGTCTATATTCGGACATAACACTAAATTTTAGTGTATTTCTTTCTACCTGGATGGCCTGCACCAGCCTGTTGCTGAGCTCCAGGGCAGCAGACGCTGTCGAGGTCCCGAAAGATGCTGCCCCCCTCTGGAGACCTCGAATAATGCGCCCATCTTTCCTGTATTGCTCTATGGGCAACCAGAAGAGATCCCTCACTCCGTGGACTGAGCAGACACACCGAGAAGAAGGAGAAAAGAAAATTAACTAAAAGGAAATAAAAAGCAGGTTTAATAACAGTAGATATTTCTGTAGTGAAGGCTTCAATTTACACAGCTGAACAACTGAGTGCATGGGGCCGACACCCCCCAGAATGCCTGGCAGCTGATTCTTCCTGATGTCCGTCAGCCACTCTGTCACGGCGTACTGGATCACCTTGTCAACGCCGAGAAGACTGGAAACATTTCAATCGTACAAAAAAAAAACCCCTCAGGATAAAGTTTCTGAAACAGACTGAAGTCTGTCAGGATTTTATTTACAGATTAAACAGATTATCAGATTAAAACTGCTTTATGAAGTCTGAAAGTCCATTTATACCCATGTCTGCAGCAGAGCCTCTTCAGCTTCAGTTCTGAACAGTTCAGCTGAGCCAGACCGATCAGAATCCCTGCAAACGTCCCCTGAGAAACAAAACATGCTACTGTAAAGACATTTGAGGATACCGTGGAGATGCACTAAGCGGGTTTCTGTTTCTGAGCTGTTTTCATAACCTCTCACCTGCTCAATGACCACATGTTTGCCATGATAGTCGAGCCAGATAGGCACTTCAGAAGTGAAACGAAATTCCCTGAGAATCACAGAGAGAAGGAATATTCATGCAGCTCTAATTTTATTGACTTCTTCAGGCATCTTTATGTCTGAGGAGAATCCCCGTCTACACACCGGAAGTAGATCGGCTGCTCAGATGAGGACGAGGAGGAGCCGGCAGAGGAAGAGCTCTGCTCGCTGTAGGTGGTTTCTACCGAGGCTGTGAGGTCAGGACCGAGACCGGCATCTGCTCCGGCCTCCTCAGACCCTCGCTGGGAAGGATCCACCTTCACTGTGAGGGATCAAAGAAACAACAAGATACTCAGCAGGCCTTGTCTTGAAGAGTACAGTGCCTTCAAAAAGTATTCACACCCCCTGAAATCTGTGGCGTGCATTTGTATTCAGCCCCCTTCATGCTTATTCTCCTGAGTATAAAGTCAGCTGTTCTGTGAAGGCCTCAGGGGTTTGATCGAGAACATCACGGCCGTCCACCCAAACTGACAGGCCAGGGGAGGCGGCCAAGAGACCCATGGTAACGCTGGAGGAGCTGCAGGGCTCCACTGCTCATGTAGGAGAATCTATTGACTGGACTACCATCAACAGCCATGTGTTAAGGAAGGAAGCCATTGTTGAAAGTCATGACAAGTTCTTTCTGCAGTTTGACAAAAGCCATGTCGAGGACAGTGCAAGCAAGTGGAAGAAGATGTGGTCAGAGAACACAAACTGAACTTTGTAGCCAACAAGCAAACAGCTATGTGTGTGTGAACACACAATCCAAGGTAATGATAGTGGAAGAATCATGCTGTGGGATTGTTTGCCTTAAGCAGGGAAAGGAAAGCTCTCCAGAGTTGATGGGAAGATGGATGGAGCTGAATAGAGGGCAATCCTTGAGACTAGGCAGGAGATTCACCTTCCAGCAGGACAACAACCCTGAACATACAACCAGAGCTACAAGAGAATAGTTTATATCAAAGCATATTTGGAAGCTAGAATGGCCTAGTCAGAGTCAAACCCTAAATCCAATTCAGCCATTTTGTCAAAAAGGAGCAAAAATATGTGAAAATTCAGTTCAGACATAACCTAAAAGATACCTGTGATCAGAAAGCATTAACTTACAGGGGTTAAATATAAATGCACACCGCATTTTTCAGATTTTTCATTTGTGTAAAACAATAAATTGTTTTTCTCCTGCTTCACAATAATGCACTACTTTGGGTAAGTCTATCCCCTAAAATCCCAATCAAAGTTTGTGGCTTTAATGTGACCCAATTTGAAAAGTTTAAGTAATATTAATACTTTTGTAAGACAAACAGACAAAAGTCATTCCAGGCGTGTTCCCACAGGCTGTACTGCAGCAGCAATAATAAGCTGCATTTATATTAAATACAGTTCCATCTTTTAAATTATTGAAAAAGCAAATACCTGAATCAACCAAGGAAAAAATGTGTCTGCATTAACTGACCTTCAGCAGCAGGGTCCACAGGCATGTAGGGGTTAACAGAGGATGCTAGATTACTAAAGAAGTCCTTTAAGAAAAACAGCGCGTCCTGGAAGAAAGACAAAAACAAAGTCTGACAGGAGAATAAAGCCACAGAGTGAAACTGACTGATTGTGATACAAGGAACCTGGAACAAGTAAAAGGCTTGTGAGATACTGAAAAGGATAAATAAATTGTTAAATACCACATAGCTCAGAGCGGTCTTTTAAAATAAGATATAAATATGCATTTTAAGTTTTACTTCTTTTTAAATTTCAAAAACCAAATCAACATGTTAATTTATTTTTAAGAGATTTGTAATTTTTTTCCATGAGGCTGAAGAAAACAAATGTTGGAACAAAAATGCGACGTTATGGTTTCTAAAGCTGGGACAAAAATGTTACAGAAGACCTGAAGGCTTTATTCCCCTCTTAGTGTCTTATCTTTATACAGGTGAAACAGGATGTTTTTCCGTCCATATTTGGTCAAAGATGCAGGAGTTACCTGGTCAATGTTGAGTCGCAGCGGCAGCAGGCTGACCCGCAGGCAACACTCGGGTCCACCCAGTCCCGACTCTGGTAATACTTGCAGGGCCTTCACAGTCAGCTGCAACAAGGACACAGGAAAGATCTCATCCTAATCTGTTCCAACACTGTGAAAAGTGATCTGCATTTTCCATCTCGGCTGTTGACGATTCAACACACACACAACCTCACCATGTTGGAGTGGGCTCGGCGAGGCATGCTCTCGCTCGTGTAGAGGTAGAGGAACTTGTTGAGTTGTGAAGAGGCCAGTCGGTCCCGGACCTCCAGCTCTTGCACGATGAACACCTGCCTGGAAAGAGGTTGCTCCCCACTGGGGCCGACCCCAGTGGTCAGTGACCCCTCCCCATCCTGGCCTGCTACTGCCACTGGGTAGGACTCATGCTGGAAGGACACCTGGAGGACAAGGGGGAGATGTTGAAGGTAAAACACAAAATGAACACCTATAACAAAGATTAAAATTAACTAGAAAATTTCTGAAGAAATTTAGAAGGGGCCTGCCAAAGTGTGCGTATCGACGCTAACGTAACGTACAAGGAAGTTGGGAGGATGTGGAACATCACTGACATCTTGACTAACTGTGACAAACTGTGACTTCATTCAGGGTGCAAAAAGTAGTGCATAAGCTAAAATTAGCCAAAATGCTAATGCTAACTTAAATGCTATCAGTAGCATGTGGACTTACATTGACTTACTTCATTCAGGGTGCAAAAAGTAGTGCATAAGCTAAAATTAGCCAAAATGCTAATGCTAGCTTAAATGCTATCAGTAGCATGTGGGGTGTCACCACCCTGTTGACTAACATCCACTCACTCCATTTAGTATGCTAAATCTAATTGTTATTTCAAAATAAGGCAAAAATGCTCATTTTAGGCATAAGGCTAATGTTAGCATGACGGCTATCAGTAGCATGTAGAGCGGCTTGCGTGTTGACACTACCAGTACAAAGTGTGTTATCACGGTAATGTTGATAATAATGGACTTACTTCATTTAGTAAGTCAATATAATGCTGTTATATTCAACTCATCTTAAAACACAGTGTAGTTAAGGAAGTATGAGGCTTTTATTTTGAAATTTTCAGTGAGCATCATTTTCCAAGGTCAGACCAATCCCATGTGTAACACAGTTTCAGTCAAATCTGTGATTTTTGGCCCAAAGCTGCAGTTACTTGCTGTATAAAATGTGAAGGTTTTTATTTTGTAGGGTAAATGTAGCTCTTATTTTGAAAGTCCAGTGTGGTTGTCAGTTTGGGCTGGTCAGGTCTCATCACTGAAGTCAACCAAGCCCCTTAGGAGAGCAGCCATGTTGCTTGTAGGCCTGTTCTGCTCCCCAGCTGCTGCCATCATAGATCAAAGCTGTGGCTGCCCCACTAAGTGTTCTGTTGCTATGGTAGTTAATGTCCCTCTGCCAACTGACACTGTCAGTGTCACTCACTTTGGTGCAGAGAAAAGCTCAATATTTGTGAGAGGCAGGCAGCCTGAGTGAAAAAAGTTTTCCGAACAACTCCTTCCCGTTCGGGAACCGTAACAGGTATGTGAAAAATTCTCGAAGCGTGAGCGAGGGCCGTCTTTCGTCTTCCTTAGTCCCGCGTTTCACATCTGTACCTCATTCAGAGCCAGAGCAGGGACGAGTGAAACATGGTGTGGGAAAGGTGCCCAGCTCATGAAAAAGGCATGAAAATGAATGGCCGAGACTCCCCTTTACCCTTACGCGAGTGTTTGCTCTGAAGCACTGTGACAGAAAACCGTCAGGCCTAGAGGAAATTCGAAAGCATTTTATGAGAGCCAACGAGCGGTTCTATGTCATGACCGAAAATCATGCCGTTTTTAGTGACAGCTGTTTTTCTGAACCAACAGCAGGGGGCTGAATATCCATGAATGAATATCCACAAGACTATTTCATATTTTTACTTGAAAAACAGCTAAAAACCATGCATCCTCTTTCTTCAACTTCATAATCATGTGCTACTTTGTGTTGGTTTACAGTAACAATCCCTCGAAAAACATTCAAATTTGTTGTTGTAACATAGCAAAATCTGCAAAAGTTGAAGGAGTATGAATATTTTTGCAAGGTACTGTGTTTATCTGGCTCATCACAGGATCCTACTGTATGTAGGGGGGATGAAGCAAATATGTGAAAAGAGGATCTGCTCTGATGAGATGAAAATTTAAATTTCTGGTCTGCATGCATCTTTCATAAACACACAGATGTAATAGCAGTTAAAGGTTGTCCCCATCAACTTAGGCAGGATGAATATGAACACATGCAACATTTTTCAGACTATTAAAATAAATGTATGAAAAATCATGTATCTTTATCCTTTTTGTGTTGGTTTACCAAAAAATCAAAATAAAACACACTAAACTTTGTTATTATAACCTGACAAAATGTGAAAAATCAAAGAGTACTTGTTCTAGTTAATAATTCACCTTGGTGAGTTGGATCTCCATCAGCAGTGAGTGCTGACGGCCGCTGCCTCCAGCCCAACGCCAGGAGTTCTGGGGACGAGAGGAGGCAACAGAGCGAGATGGAGAACCACGAACACCCGCAGGGACAGAGCGGCCCCTGAAAGAGAGATAGTTTGTTAAGCGACATGAAAGTGCGTGCAATAATAAACAAAACAGATGTAGATTTTAAAAAACCTGTTTGAGTTCTGAGCATGTATGGACATCGGCTTGCCACCGAAGTCCTTGCCGCCGTAGAGATGCCACACCACAGAGATCTCCTTCAGCACTACCCTGGTGTGTGGAACTGGGAATCCGCTAGGTGCTCGGAGCAGGTCTGAGCTTCCTCGAGGCCTGGAAAAGTGGCTGTCCTTCACCTTGATGGGCCCCTGACACAGCACAGTCACCACGGGCTCCCCGTCTCTGGGCTGCATGCATTTCACAAGCAGGAAGAGCTTTAGAAACAAAGGTCAAGATAAAAAAAAAAGAAAAGCAGAAGAAGAAAAAGGAGTTCAGCACTCACAGGTATGCCCATTCCAGGCGCCTCCAGGATGCAAAAGTCATCGTTGTCGGTGGAGCCCTCAGAGCCATCATCTAGTATCATATCAGGCTGAGCCTCCATAGCTGTGGCAACCAACCCGTCAAACGCAGAGTCCTCTCTCTGCAGGACAGACGGGCTCTGCTTTGAACCTTCGCCAGGAAACAAATAGACAGAGACGGGCGAGCCCCTTGGCACTGAAGGAGACTCTGGAAAAACAGAGTCTGTCAGGGACTTCAACTAAACACAAAATGAATAAAATAATCTCCTGTAGATGTCAAGTTAAATCAATAATATTTGGATAACCGTGTTCAGAAATAATACCTGGTTCTAAAATGTTGTCTCTGTGGCTCTTCTCTGTGTCGATTAAGGCATCAGCCAGGTCGTACTGGTTGATCTCTGCGGTTTCAGCTGGAGGACAGGGCGGTAGAGACGCAGGACTTTCTGACAACTAACACAATATTACACAGATATTAAAGGCAAGACTACTTATGGAAACCTTGTTGTTTTATTTGCTGCAGAGTGTTGTAACAAATGTTCAAAGCTATGATAGCTCAAGTCTGTTTTACTGCTCTCCCCGCTCTAACTGGGGTTTATAATTTCAGCCTCAAAGTTCCTAGCTTTGTGTATTTGTTGTTGGTGATTTCCTTTAACTAAAAAGCACAGGTAAGGTGCATTAAACACAATAAAGAAGCATTTTTAAAGTTAATTAAGTGTAGATGAATATAATGTCTTACCAGTAATTTCTGACCAGCTATTTCAGTGGGTGAAGTGTGGCGGGGCGGGGGATGCAAGTCCCCCTGGGCGACCAGATACTGCAGCAGGTTGACGAGGGCGGCGCAGGAATCCGCGCAAGTGTAGAGATGCACCACGTTGTTGGAGCAGCGCAGCTCAAAGAGAGGCTGCGACTGAAACACAAACGAGCGGCTGGGCTGAAGGAAGAGCATCCATCAGATGTACCTTCATGACAAAAACTGACTAAGCTCACTGTGACAGCCCTGGCCAGGATAGAAACAACACTAGAAGGGGACTTATCTCCCATAGATGCCATCAAACTGGTATCTGAACAGCTTAAAGACTCCTAATCAAATATTATCATTCATTCCTAAGCTGTGGGGGCCAAAGAAGTCCTGTGGGGGAACTGGGACTGGAAAATAAGTGCTGCAGCCTTGTCTGAGCTCTGATTGCAGCACTGCACACAAGCCAATTCTCAGAAATCTCTGTGAGCATTTTACTCCCCAGCTATATACGATTTAGAAAGATTTAAAAGTCAATGCTCACATATTGTGACAGTTTACAAACTAAATAACCCAGTTCCTTCAAACAAGCTATTTGAATAAATTAAAACATTTTTACACACTGACATAACAGAATACACAAGCTCTGATTAGCCTTGATTGGTTGGCTCAGAGCACAGCTGCATCATTGCTGTGGGAAGACTTGTTTAGCATTTTCTTGCTGATTTTGGTTTCAGGTCCAGCTGAGAGTAAAACTCAAGCCAAATTACTGTCCGGAGCTATTATTATAGTGATATCTAATTATGGTGAAATAAATATTTATAAACATGCAGCCAACTGCTTGTTAGTGGCTTTTCCTGGACCTTGAACATAATTATAATGTTTCTTTACCTTTTTACTGGTTGGTGGGGCTGTTTGTTTTTTAGCCTGCAGCTAAATATGATGAAAAAAAAAAAAAAAAAAACACAGGTCACTAAGGATGTGGAGAAGAACTCACCAACTTTCCAGCATCGCTGCCTTTCCATGTGGTGATGGCGAGCTCCAGCAGGTCAATGTCCAGAACGCACACATAATCTGTGGGACACAAACACACACAAGGTGATTTTATATCACATCTCATTTCTGCCCCTAATACTAAAATTTACAACTCTTTGCTTCTCGTGGCTTTTTCTTCCTTTTTACTTCATATAAAGGAGGAACATCGACAGCCAATAAGGTGAGAGCAACACAAGCTTATGTGCGGCTTCAAGAGTGTTTTACTTTATTAAAACCTGAATCCATCGTTCTATAGCTTGGTTAAGACTGGGTCATCAAGAGGTCAGTAATCCCAAACACAGCAGGAATGATTCAGGACACAGAGAAACAGAAAATCACTTCAACTTGTTGCTGCTAAAGGTGCTTCAATAAGATGCTGGACCATGGGGTGTATTTAGATTTGCAGCATGCAGATTTCCTGTTTTAGCTCCATCTTTGTTTAAAACATCTTAGCTATCATGAGGATACCAGTGTCCTCATGGACCCATAGACTTACATGTAAGTGTTTTGAGGGTGACAGTTAAAGCTGCAGTATGTAACTTTTATGAAAAATATGTTTTTTACATGTTTATTAAGATTATCAATATGTCGTGACAGTATAAGACAGATAATCTGTCAAAGAAAAAAAAAATCAAGCTCCTCTGCCTTCTCCCAGTGCTCCCAGTACTAACTGCAGAAATACACTACTCGGTCAGAAACAACCAATCAGAGCCAGGAGAAGGGTCTTAGCGCTGTCAATCACCCTTATGTACGCGCCGCTCACACACTTCCTCTTGCTCTCTGCAACGTTACAGCTGGTTTACCACAACATAGGCTTCCACAAATGCTAAGGCTAGTTAGCATGGCTACCCATGATGGCGTATAAACAGTTTTTTAAAGGGGGCAATAAATATGTAATATTTATATATTTTTTTTTATGCTTGAGGTTGGATTTAAATAATTTCAAGTTCACAAGATCCAGGTGATTTTTATGAGATAAGGAGCAAGAATTGAAGGAGGGTGTAATTTCTTTTTAATGTGACTGAAGAAAGATGGATAATCTGGTAAAAACCTTCATATGCCATCCTATCTTGACATAATAGCCATTTGTTATCCTGTTTTAAATGTTCAAGTGTAAAAGAGAAGTCCTGCACTGTGTGACTTGGAGACAAGGGTGCATTGCATGTCTTACCTTTCCTCAAGTCCACTGTGTCAGTATCACATTTGTCAGAGAGGTAGAGAGCAGAATCATCCAAGATGAATCTGATGACAACAAAATAAACTTTTAAAAAGATCTTATAGTAAGTAATATCATTGAATCAATCTCAGTTTCTAGAAAACATTCAAATATTCCCTGGGTTAATTAGCTCTCCAGCTGTTCTAACACCTATGTTCAGCCAGTGGTCACCAGTACCTGAGGTGGAAGGTGGCGGTGTCTACAATGATGTTACTGGACAGAGAAAATGACTCTGCTGTGAAAAGGACTCTCAGGGGCAGATACAGAGGCCTTGGAAGTAAAACAATCAAAATAAATGAACATAACATACTGTCATAAAACTGTAAGTTCAATAAACACTCTTCAGGTCCGCCGTAGTCTACCTGTAGTCTACAGCACAGGTCGCGAGGTGTGTGTGGAGGATGGTGATGACTGCCGGTGAAGTGTATCCCAGAATGGGGTCGTCGATAACGTCCAGAAAGTCAATCAGCTGTAAGTAACAGACAAACAGGTGGAAAATAAACATTTTAAATGGTTTTACTGGGAGGCAAAACAAAACATCAGCTACAATTACAGCACAGGCTAAAGACCTTTGAGGTTATGAAAACTGTCACATTAAACCACATCTTACTTGTCAGAGTGTAACTTTAAATGCTTGTTATCTCTGGCAAGAAAGCTCTTGTTTTTGGAAGGGACGCATACTTTGTTCTAAAGCGCCTCCAGATGGAAAGCAGACTAATTTCAGCGACAAGTGTAATTACACTTGGATCATGTGTGTCCAAACAGTCTGGGTTTTTCTTTGGTCCTTTCTGCCTCCAAGAAAATAAAACATTTCAGATTAACATTTTTTCAGTTCAGCCATGTCCAGCTGTGCTGAAGTGAATCTGTTTTTTTTCCAAAAGCTGACTCGCCTACATCAGGAAAGTACAGCCAATCACAAATGAGTATCTGAGTGACATAACCTCAGGAAATAAAAAAATAGTTACCAGAAAGAAATGTGCACAAAGAAGGACACAAGGAGGGAGGGGAGGATAGAAATACAGAGGGAAGGGAGGAAGGACACATTAAAGGAAAGGAATGAAAAAACAAGGAAGGAAAGGAGCTCGGACACTAGAAAGGGAGGACATAAGGAAGAGAGGTAGGACACAGGGATAAAAAAGGAAGCAGGGCACAAGAAAGGAAGCGGGACAAGGAAGAAAGGACAGAGGGAAAGTAAGCAGGAAGAGAAAGTGGAAGGACAATGGAAGGCAGGGGTGGTAGGAAAGAGGAAAGGAAAGAAGAAAGGACATAAAGAATAATGGAAGGAATGAAGGAAAGACAGAAGGAAAGGATGCAGGTCACAAAGAAGACAGAAAAGGATGGAAGGTAAGTAGGAAGGGAGAGTGGAAGGACACAAAACAGGAGTTGTGGGAGTAAAGAACAAAGGACAGAAAGAAACAGAAGGAAAGAAGGAAAGAGATAAGGAAGGAAGAGACCTAGGACACAAGGGATGGAGGACAGAAGAAAGATAAAATACACAAGAATGAACTCAACCTCCAGATGGTGTAGGAACCCTGATATGTATTCAGACTTCAAAACAAATTTTCCCAAGACAGCGAAAATTGCTGTACAATTAGCAAATGTTTTATTCAACTGAAGATTAAATAGAAGAAATACCTTAATTGAAAGGAAAGGGCTAAAATATGAAACGGGTCTCATTTAATTTTCTCACCTGTTCGTGCCAGCTCTGGTTTGTCTGCGTCATGTAATGTCTCATGGTGGCACCTTGCAGCTGAAGAGCAACCAGAAACTCCTATACGAAGACAGAGATAAACTTTTTTTTTAGAGGTTTATACTAAACTTGCAGTAGTAGCATGAAGCAGGTGCACGAAACGGACAAACCTTGACGTTCCTCTGGAGGTCCAGCGTGATTTTGATGGCTGTAGACAACATCTGTGGCTCTCCTTCCCGTCCTCTTACACTGCTCACTCCCACCTCTGTGGGGTAGATGGTAGGGTCCAAATGTTTGGGTGGTGTGAAGCTGGGCATATCCAACCTCTGTGGGATGGAGGTGTCTTTAACAACAGCTAAAGGGTGAAAATATTTCCAATGAGTCACAAAGGCACGTATAATTTCTAAACTAACAATAAATCTAGATAACTGGGCTCCTAAACATTCACGATGTTAAAATTCAACACTTTTCTCAAGTCAAATCTGCAAAGTTCAGACCCTTAGACATATTTTAAAGCATCAATACCAAAGTTCATAGTCAGTGTATGGCAGATATTTCTGTGAAGGGCAGAACCTGCATAAAACTTAGACTGGATAGACGGACAGATATGTACAGATGGATAGATAGACTGATGAATAAACACACAGATGGATGGATGGATGGATGGACAGACTGATGGATTGTCAAATGGACTGAAGGATAGATTAAGGTACAGATAGACTTATGGAAGGCTGGACAAATGGATGAAAGAGTGGGATAAAGCATTACTGGATGGATGAAAGGATAGATAAACTGATAGATGGACTGGCAGAAGGTTGACTGAACGAACAAACAGATGGAAGCATGGATAGACAAACAAAGGGGCAAGAAAATGGTTAGGAGAATAGGAGGAAAAACAAATGGATGGACAGACAGATGGATGGATGAATAGATAGACAGCGACAAATTAACAAATGGATGGACGAATAGACAAATGGGTGGATGGAAGAATGGAAGAAAAGGATCACTGGATGGATGTCAGGGTACTTAAACTGATAGATTGACAGACAAACGGATGCATGGAAGCATAGATGGACAAACAGTTGGATAAATGGGCAGAAAAATGAATGGATGGACAAACTAATGGATGGAAGAAGCCTTAAGATAATTGGACAGAGAATAAAGTCTGGAAAACAAATGTATTTTTTTCAGACTTTATTTTCTTTTCCACACCTGGAAAATGCTTAAAGCAGAATTTTCCAGACACAATAAGAGTCCTTTGAATTATTGGCATTATCGAACAACGAAAATGTTTGCAAATTAGACCACAATATGCACCTCGATGGTAGAGCTCCACTCGTTTGCTCTCCAGAGTCAGGAAGTTGAGGTTGGGATCATTCTGATGCTGCGCCACACTGAAAATCTTCCCCCCTTCCAGGTCAAGCACAAGCTCTCCCTGAGTTTGATCCTCCTGACATGAAAAAAACCCCAGAAAAAAAACCAAACACATGAACAAAGCAATGCTGCGACTGCTCTTAACGCATTAACTTCCATCATATGAAATCTAAACTTTGGTTTACAGAGTTTTAACACTATAAAGCAGCTGCAAATAGATAAAGACATTATAAATGGTAATTAATGTTGAGAAAATATTACGGGAAAATTTAAGACGAGCTTTGTCTCATTTATTAATAAGAACTGAATTATGGTTAGCGATCGATGTACATTATACGTTTAAATTAAGAATAAAGACTGAAGAGCAAGACTAAAACATGACCGATAAATCACTTAAGCAAATATTATTAAAAAAAAGGAGAAAAAAGGTTTCATATTATATCATCTGATGCAGTTAAACTCATCAGTGCCCTTCTTTGAATTCATCTTCCTCCTGGCTCACCTTCCTGTCAGTTCTGGCTTGCAGGCGACCTTTCCCGATAATCACAGTGAGGGAGAGGAGGCTGAGGTTGTGGCTGGGAAGAGGAACTGACTGCTGCATCCTTCCAGATGAATCGCTGGCCAAGTAAAACTGAGGCTCATCCTCTTCTGAGTCAGAGTCTGTGGCAGAGAGCGAAGCAAACGGTTTAATCCAAGAACAATACAAGAGCCAATATTAGATGTTTTGGCACCATGGCTGTTATTGTTTGTCATAAATCTACGTCAGGATTAAATTTTTTCCATCGGAGCAGAAAAACTTGCCCAGCCTGAAGGCCGACTTGCACAGCTGGAACTCGTCGTAGGGACGGCGGCTCTGGTCGGGGCTGCGGCCTGAAGGGAGAGGAGGGGGAGGCGGCTCCCACATCAAGAGGTCATTATTGATCCTTTTGGAATAAAAGGGGAGGATAAAGGAGAACTAAAATCATTCCTCAATAATGAAATAAAACCAATAAACAACACAACAATCAGCTTTAAAGGCGACTAAACTTTGAGCAAAACCAGCTCAACTTACTTCACACTTTGCTTCCAGAAGCCAGATCGACTCATAATCATTTTAAGTAGTCTTGCTCAATGGTTCTTAACGCTTTTTAAAGATCAACATTTTTCTTTGGGCTTTGGCTGATTTTTCATGTTTTCTGACTCACTGTCTTCTTATACATGTATTTGACAGCATGCTGTGTGCTAAAAATGGAAGACAAACAAATTTGTGCTGGGCCTAATCTGCAGCACATAAACAGTAGCTGCAAGTCATGTATTTGAGAAACAGGAAACCTGACAGAACCTGAGAGGTACATCACTGCTCAATAGATCATATTCGTACAGCGCCTTGTGAAGTATGAGAAGCCCTTAAATACGAACCTTCTCTTCATTCTCAAGTCTTTTGATGCAGCTAACAGGATTTCCTCCAGGATTACCCTGTATTTACCTTCACATCAACTCTGACCAGGCTCCCTGTTGCTGCTGAAGAAAACCATCCACACAACATGACACAACCAAAACCCTGTCTAATGGCGGAAATTATGTTTTCAGGCTGTGAAGGGTCAGTTTTCTGCAACACATCATTTGGCATGCAGGCCAAAAATTACCAGGGGCCTCTTGTATTTGTGCCATTTAATTTCCACTTTAGTCTAAACTAACCCTGCTTTAAACTGCTCCACATTTTTCTCCCTGGCCTGTCTGTTGTGTTGCTTAGTCTTCCTGATGCTGTTTGTTCTCTAACAAACCTCAGATGCCTTCAGAGAACAGCTGGATTTATACTGAGAGTAAATCACACAAATATTTTTTTTGAAAACTATGCATCATTTTTTCCCATTTCACAATTGTGTACTACCTTGTTTTGGTCTAACACATAAAATCCCAATAAAATACAATGATGTTTGTGGTTGTGATGTCACAAAATGTTCTGAGAGGTGTGAACATTTTTGCAAGACACCATGACAAAACTTTATCAGTTAAACTGTTAACTTGGTATTTACCTTAGATCCACCTAAAAAAAATGAGAAAAAAAATGTCTCTGTGATAGACATTGTGTGAGAACAGAATGTCCCAAAGATATTTTGTTTTTTTGCTAAGTTGTCTGTCCCAGAGAGCTACTTATCCTGCAACTTTTAGATACATCCCTCCACCAACAAATCTGAATCAAACAGCTGAATTTGCTCATCGACATATCATTCAGCTCTGCAGAGGCCTGGTAAGGAGCGCCATTCATTCGAATCAGGTGTTTTGTAGAAGGGACGCATCCAAAAGTAGAGTTAATTGGCTTGGAAAATGACCAAATTAAAAATCAACCAAAGTTTAAAAAACTTTTTTTTTTTTTTTTTTTTTTTTTTTTATTTTTAGAAAACCTGAACATTTTTACAAGAAAGTCTGACTGCTTGGAAATAAAATATGAAGAAATTAGGTTTGATGTAAGACTTGATGTAAAACTATAGGAGGAATATTTGTATCCCAGATGAAAGTGGTTGGGTGAGACCTGTTGTAGATGCTCTGGAAAGCCTGTTTGCTGGGCAGGAGGATGTACGCCAGCGGAAAGCTGATGTCCACCGCGCACTGACACTGAGCGACACACTGTTCCTGAAACTGGAGCATTTCCTCGGGGTCAGCTGGAATCACCATCTAATTTAAGTGAAGTGCATTGAGTTAGCAACAAGAAGGCTCATGGGTTGGTATTTCTGCGTTGCGAGTGTTAGCACACCTCCTCCGTCTCAAACATGGTGCGGTTCGAAGAAAACGGAGAGCTGGATTTCTCGTTGAATTCACAGTGGCTTTCAAAGAAGGTGGCCCCCAGATCCTTCATGAGGCCCAGGTTGATCCCACTCAGACCTGCTGCTGGGCCCTGAGCCTCACCTCCACGCACTCGCACAGATATCCTGTTGATAGAAATGTTTTTCAGCATGGGTTTGCTAGCTTACAGCATGTAGTAACAACCACCACCATCTACTAAGAAAGTCTCAGAAATGGTCCAGCTTTTATAACCCCATCAGTCTCAAAAGTAATTTGCCAACATTTCTATGTGAATTCCTGAAAATTATCTGCTTGTACTTGTTTACCAATAAAAATGCTTAAACAAAAGCGGCTTTGGAAAAGGTGTGTGTTTTACTACCGTATCGCATTTAGGCCATTACAGTAATTATTCTCATCATCACAGGGACCAACCTCGGCAAAGAGTCGCGGTTTTTCTTCACTCTTATGCAGGGGAAGGAGCCTCCCTCCCAGTCCTCATATGACCCTGGTGAAACACATCAAGATAAATATGTAATAAATAAAACAGGAAGGAAAATGTCCAAATTATAGGACACTCTGTAAAGCAAAGAATGTACAAGAAACAGGACGTACATACAGACTAGGAAGTCAGAGTTTAGAAATCAAACAAGAATATAACAGTACATGAAGCTTTACTAAATGGTCTATTATCTTTTTTTAAACACAGATATTGCACTTAATTTTCATACTCAGACAGAAACAAATGACCTGGCTCACTAGACTCTGACTGCATTTGTGGAATTTCTCCTTTTCAATTTAATCTACAAATCACAACCAAGTATGATTCTAGTGCCTCCTAGTGGATTAACCTGCTGCAGCCAATCACCTGCCAGCGTCATTATCACCCAGCCCATTAGCCTGTGGATATTTAATTAGACTCAACCATCTGAAAGGAAATCTCCTTTTAAGGTCTAAAATCTGTCCAAAATAAGTTTTATTAGACACTAATTAAACAGTCATTAAATAATTTACTGAAGACTTTTGATGCCAAAAAAATTAAATGAAAGTGATAAAGGTATTAAATTACACCAAATTTTTTTTTTTGTAAGACCGATTTTTGCTTCACACTGAAACAAAGAGCTTGTTTTCAATATTCCTGTAAGGTAAGAGCTGAGTAATTTCTAAGGCACCCCTGTTTCGATGAAGGGGCTCACATTGGTACATTACTTTTTCCATGTTATTTCTTAATTTTCTTCTGTTTGAGTAAATAAGTGTTCAGCATGCTGAGGCAAGGGGATCTTCATCAGCGCAGACAGTGGGTCTGCATAGTACACCATAAAATCAGTAATATGATTGGGTCAGTGCTGCGACATTCAGTCATGCTTTTATCCTGTTACCCAAGTATGAAGGACCAAAACTGACATCATAAAAAATAAAAGCAGAAATATATATATTTTGTTTTTCCTTGTCCTTATTGATGAGTTTTTGTAAAAAAAAAAAAAAAAAAAAAGTATATATTTGGTTTTGCCTTTTCCTTATACAAGCGTTTGTTCTTTTTACATTTCCTCATCTCCTCTTTTTACTTTACTGTATGCATTTCTGCCTCATTATGCAAACGAGTAGTGCTGCCTTCTTTGTCCAGCTCCTCTACTATTGGTCAGCTGAAAACTTACCGCCATCCAACTCGTCCAGTCTATTTGCAGCTTCCCTTAACCTTAACTCTGACACAGACCATCTTTCCGCTCCCTCCACAACTATCCTTCAGTAGCAAAACTGAAGCCAAAGGCGAAGGCATGCACAATCGATCTGCACATGGATCTTGCTACTTCCTGTTTATTGACCAATAGTAGAGGAGCTGGACCAAGAAGGCAGCCCTCCTCCTTTGCATAATGAGGCAGAAATGCATACAGTAAAGTAAAAAGAGGAGATGTAAAAAGAACAAATGCTTGTATAAGGAAAAGGCAAAACAAAATATATAAATTTCTTGACAAAAATGCATGTGTAAGGAAAAGGAAAAACAAAATATATATATTTCTGCTTTAATTTTTAATTACGTCAGTTTCGGTCCTCCACATCCAAGTATCTTTGCTTTAAGTAGTTGTTTTAATAAAGAAACACTGAAATATCATTTTGAATAAATAAAACCCAAATTGAACTGATGTTTACTGGGTCCTGATAGTTCCTTCATATATAAAACAAATCAAATTAAAATGGAAATATGTAAACCTGGTGAAACCAGTAAAACTGTCATAACCTGGAGGGGCTAGTGTGATGTAATACAAGCACACCCATAGGAACCAGGTTATATGATATGAATAATATCTTGCACTCAGTCTGTAACACCTGTACAAAAGCAGAGGTGAAATAGAATCCATTTGCTGGCAAAGATTAGAAGGACACTGGTATAATAATGCCAAAAAACCCCAACCAAAACCCCATTTTGTGGCTTTGTGTGCTCCCACCATGCATGTCTGTGAAAGAGGCCTCTAACAGCTGAGTAAGACAGGGACCCCACGGTTGCCCAGGGGCCGGTTGCTTGCTCTGCAGATCCGGGGCCTCTTGGTGCTTCAGCTCCAGCTCCGTCAACTCCAGCACCAAGGTTTCCTCCCTCACTGCCCTCTGAGACGGCGGCCGGCGCTGGGGGAGAGGTCGCAGGTCTGGGATGGGGAACCGAAGTCTGAGTACAGCGTTGGGGGACAGAAGGGTGAAGGACGAGCAAAGTTCAACGCTCTGGATCTGAGAAGAAAGAAAAGAGATACTTCTTGGAGTCGTTTCCAGAACAGAAAGTAAGTTGAACTTAGATTTAAAGAACAGATTCAGTCATAATCAACCCTGTAATCACAGCAGACCACTGCTTTATTACGGAGCCGGGCTGCTGAAAGGCTGATATTAGGATGATTGGAGAACTACCGGTTCCCTCTGAAACCAGACAATTTTGTTAACGTTTGTGTCAGCACAAGTTTGATCAGTCAGACGTGGCAGAAAGATGTTTTCAGACAAAGATTTTAATAGTTTTGGTTTCTCTGTGTGGTGATGACATAAAAGTTCATGACTCTGGATAACCACAGACTCACTTGAAACAAAATTACAAGAGGTGAGCTTTAAACATGCTTTTCTGCTCAGTCAGCAGTCTAATTATGATTCTTTGTGGTCTCAATTGCCAACAGTTAACAGAAGAAAATAAGCACATGCATAAATGCTGATTTATATTTCAAGTTCTGTAAGTTCCTTTCGTGTTTTCTGGCTTGGGTCTTAATTTTTTTAGGGTTTCTGGTCAGTATTGTATTTATACTTAAAAGGCAGAACAGTGCTGGCGGTTCCACCTGTATAAGTCCTGGTCCAGAGTTCTGGCTCGGACAGTGGCTAAAGGCTCTGCTGAGGCTCTCCAGGCGGCTGAGGATGTCCAGGTCCAGCTCAGCGCTCAGCTCCGCCAGCTCTATCCGTACCACGCTGTCCCGTCGCACTACGCGCTGTTTACCCTGCAAACACACAGAAAAAACATTAAATTACATGCTTCAAACTTCTGACAGCTGCAATTAAGTTTTATCCTCCAGCACAAATAAAACTTAACAAATTAAGGCTATGTTTGTGTGTTAGATGACTCACCAGTACCTAAAACTCCACTGGTGATATTTATTAGTTAAACACAATCCAGATCAAGATCTGTGAACACTTGTAAGAAAAAGATCCTTTTTTACAGTTTGGCATTTCTTCAGACAAAATATAATCAATTGGATCTTCTCTTAATAGCAGGCAGAGATTTTTATTAAAGGTTTTAATGAATACAAAAATCATTAGAGCTTTGGATGGGTGGGTAAGAGAAACATGTGTAACTTGAGCCAATTGCTTTTATTTAAATCTGAAAATCAACAATTACTCCACGACTTTGCTCAATATAGCTGCAGGAAACTCCAGCGCTTCTTCTGGAATCTCATACGAACCACAGAGATGATATCACGGAAATTTTTTTTAACACTTTTAGATCCG
This sequence comes from Anableps anableps, assembly GCA_014839685.1. NCBI lineage: Eukaryota > Metazoa > Chordata > Actinopteri > Cyprinodontiformes > Anablepidae > Anableps > Anableps anableps. The sequence goes on along the minus strand of CM026074.1, from coordinate 23,356,656 downwards.
CGATGTCCCTTTAAAACCTCCATACAGCTTCATATTGGGGCTGGACTGGCCACATTTAGAGCAAAAATAGACTATTTCTACAAAAAAAAAAAAGCAACAGACTATTGCAGAAAACTGCACTTTGGTCAATACATCTATCTAAAACGATAACACAAGGTATGCAGCATCATTTCTGTAATCACTGCATCACTGTGCTTGGTGAAATAAGGTGCAGGTTGTAGAATAACAAGAATAAAAAAATAAAACAAAGCTTTTCACTATAAAAGCCAGGTAGAATGAGTCTCACATTTACAGAATTTATTGAACTGAGAAAATATTTAACATATTTAATGGGAGGCACTCATTATATTGAGGGATAAAGTCAGCAGAAAGAGTCTCTTATGGAGGTTTTAGTTTGATGCTTAGTACGCCTACTGTATTTTTCCAGTTCTTGAGATGTAAAAAAAGATTTTTCAAACAAGTATTTTCAGTTCATTGAGTTGGAGAGATTCTCATAAAGCTCATTTTCTAATGAAATGAGAAAATGCCAGAGGGGTTTCAGCTTCAACCAGTGTCAAAAAATATCTTTGAGTGTGTTTAAGCAAAGGATTACATTCACCTGTTAGACCTCGAAGATGCAAATAAAACATTTTGGAAGGATTTTTGTGTGTTAAAAAATAATTTGTACTTTTCGCAGGTGTTTTTCAGTGAGGCTGTAGTGTAGCTGGGCACATGGTCTGGCTGCAGCTCCGACTGTAAACAGTCCAGCTTTCTGGAACTGAAGTAACTGTGAAGTAAAAAAAAGGAAACCATTAAAAAAATAAAAAATAAAAAAAATAATAAAATAAAAAATTATTGGCTTCAGGTGCTAAATACGATTCTCGTGTTTTGTTGTAAATTTGTCTCACATTCAAAAGCATCAGACAGAGTAAAAAGAAAAAAAAAAACATTATTTTAATTCTGCATAAAGGTAGGGTTCTGTGCTTTCCAGATTTCAATTTAAGTATAAAAACAAAAGTTCACAATTAACCTACAGCACATATTTCTATCAACATTAGATTTTAAATACAAAATCTGCTGGGAAGGAATGGATTGATCAATGGATAAAATAGCAGGAGACTATTTAGACAACCAAACAAGTAATAAAGTCTGGTTTAAAGTAGTGGTTTCTATTTCAGTCATCTCTTCTGGGAGTTGGACGGTGGAGCATCAGGGCCGGGCGACGAGGATTTTTGTTGAATTAACAGAAGAAAGTCATAATATTAGCAGAATAATTTAAATTTAATAATTTAAAATAATTTTTAATAAAAACAAGCAGTTTTTCAATCTTAATTTCCTTAATATTCAAACCTGAAAAATACTTAAAACAAACTCCAGACTTTTCTAGATTGAAGAAAACCCAGCAAAGTAGCTTGTCATTGACAATAAAACTGTTTACCAAAGCAGCATGACAGATATAGACCAGATGACAAACTTTAGAGTGTAAACTTTTCCCACGTTCACAAAGAGGAATTTTAAAAAGCAGGATATTTTGTACCTCACTGTACTGAGGTTTCCCATCCTGCCAGAGGCACTCCAACAGTTCCAGTCTGCTGAAAGAAAGGTCTGAAGTCACGGCCCGACAGCGGCGCCTCCCGCTGCGCATCTCACATGTTACCTGCACTGCTGCCCCTGTCAACCTATGAGAGCAAGGGGGACACTGACGATCAATTTAATGAGGAAACACGCAGACGGCTTTAACTCCAGTGTGTGAAACATGGGAAAACTTGCACCGTTACTACTCCATAAACATCCCTGATAACCTTTTTCTTCAGTTCAATTTGTTAAGGACATCCTTTCACTCAAAGCCTTCATTCTAATAGCAACTATTGTTACTAAGAAATACATTTAGCTAAGTTTGTATGAATTCTAACATCAAAGAAACAGTCTTTTTTCTACCTGAGATGGGAGAGTGGACAGGCTGTGGCAAAGCTGTCTCTCAGATGGTTGAAATTTTTATTGGTCAGTATGTTCTCCTTGAATGAAAGCAGCCCTCGGAAGAACACCTGAGACACCTGAGCTAATGACGAGGGTCCATCAGAGGGTGGGTCCTCCTGCAACATGGTTAGAGTGAGCCCACCGAGGGTCAGGCGCAGCAAAGCCTCAGGTTTCAGCTGCTCTGCCTGGCTGCTGTGTGAGCGCCCTGCAGTTCAGGACAGCAGAAAGAAAAAACAAAAAAACAATAAGCTGTGTTTTGTAGGCAATACAGAAAACAAGGGTGCAGCAAGTATTTTATTTAATCTAGACTTCTCTACCATGCTAGTAAAAGTGATTCTCTTTGCTACTCAAAAGTTGACTTTACCTCTGATCTGGCTGGTATGTGGTAGACTGGATAAACATCCTGCTACAGGATATCTTCTAGGACAGTTTGTCAAGCCCTGGCATGAAAAATGACAGAAGAAATCAAAAGAAAGCACATAATTTATTATAATATGCTTCTAAAACCTAATTTGTAAAGCATTATGCCCCAAAAATATTGTGTCAGAAAATAGAAATAGCAATGTTGATTTTACGTGACACTTAATAAACACTTAATAAATAAATAAGTATTTATCCTGAATACAAATGGCCTATTTCTGGCCTTCTGCTAAATGCTTAAACCATGAAAACATACATGTAAAGAAATGGCGGCTGTACCTGTGCTGGCAGTGCTGCAGGGTGCATCAGGCTGCTCAGACTGTGTGTGGAGGACTCCATGTCGCTGTCCGACAGCTCGCTGCCAGAGCGAGTAGACGTAACACTGCTGCTCATCCCTGCAGGGCCCATGGAGTAAAACATTTCTGTACAAACACAAAGTCAAAAGTTAAACACTGTAGTCTGCACAGAGACTTCACAACCAGAGGCGCTGGTATGAAACAGAGCAGCACGAGGTATTTTTCCTGAAATGCAGAGCTGTGAAGAAGTATGTTCCTTGCTGACAGAATTTTTTTTTTCTTGCTGATTTTGCTTTTTTGTTTCTTCAAACAAATTTTAATATCAGACCAAAAAAAACCTTAATAAATACAGAAAACAGTTTTTTAAAGTGATGATTTCAAAGGAGACAAGCTTTCCAAAGCAACCCGCTCCTATGTGAAAACAGTTGCACCCAAAACCAAATAACTGGCTGTGCTACTCTTGGCAGCAACAACCTCCAAGTCATCCGTGATGGATTGAAGTCCAGGAGGAATTGCTGCTGTGCTTCAGATCCTTGTCCCTTGCCCAAGTGTGCTCAAGCTTATGGTCACAAACTGATGGTCTACACTCTCCTTCGGGTTATTCTGGTACAGAGCTGAATTCATGATTCCATCAATTACAGCAAATCATTCAGTGGCTAAAGAAGCAAAGCAGCCCCTGACCATCACTTCGAAAGCCTTTTTATTTTCCAAGCCAGAGCTTGGAAATAAAATTAGGAGCAGCATCTCGTTAAAATTAGAAAATGTATTTGTTTTTAAATATACTTAATTCTTCTAACACATTTTTTAGAAAGCTGATGTTTATTTTGTTTCATCGAAAAGCAAATCAGGAAAAAGTGAAAGGAAAAAAGCTATCAATAAAGGGACTCATTTATACTTTTCTTCGATCTTTTGTTTTTAAGATGAGAATAAAAATATCTTTGCAAAAATCATCTATGAGAATGCATCGTGCCATAATTACATTACACATAAAATAACTAAATCTGACATGGATTTAAACTGCAAACCTTTATGAGCAGCACAGGTGAACTTCTGATTTTTGTACCTCCGTTCTCCAGACTGGTGACGTAGGGCTCCAGGTCAGGCTCATTTTCCCACTCCCTGTCTTTAGGACTGGATTCCAGCTGCTTACTGAGGTCCTCCTCAATCAGTCGCAGGTCCTCTGAGTCTAATGGGCGACTATTTACTCCACCACACTTCTGCTCTGGCTCTAAAGGCAAAACAAAACAAAATCAATTGTAGCAAAACAAAGGAGAGCTAAAACATAGAAACCATTAAAACTACCATTTATGAGCCAATTAATAAAACTAGATTTAGTTCAGAGTATTGATACCACCCTGATTCAAAACAAATGTCAGCTCAAAAAACAAACAGATCCAGTTTATGTATAGAAATATGACAACAATTTCACAACCATGTGACCCAGATCAGCAGCAGAAAAACAAACTAAGTCAGAATGGATCAGGTCAGGGACTCTGTGCTTTTCAGATATTCTTCATTATTGATGCATAACTAAAGTTGAATGAGGAAGGTTTTCACTAAGGTTCCTAAAGCAATAATTCCCTCAAAACGTTTCCACATTTTGTCTCATTACAACTACAAACTTTAAATGTATTTTATTGCGATTTTATGTAAAAGCCCAAAACAAAAGTGAACATACCTGAAGTGGAAGGACAATGATTAATGATGTTTTTATTATCATTTAGAAATAACTTCAGAAATGAGGTGTGTGTGTGTGTGTGTGTGTGTGTGTGTGTGTTCAGCTGTCCTCACTCTGATACCGCTAAATAAAATCCTCCTAATTAGTAAAGAGTGTCGACCTGTGTGTGATTTAGTCTTAGTATCAACAGCGTTGTTCACTGAAGGCCTCAAAGGTTTGAAGACCAAGGTACATAGAAGATAGGTCAGGGCTGGAGTTGTGGAAACGTTTAAAGTAGCATTAGGTTACAAAACACCCCAAGCTCGGAACATCTCACAACAAAAAAACTTATAGCCATCCACCAAAACTGACAGGTTAGGTAAAGAATGCATTAACCAGAGAAGCAGCCAAGAGGCTCTTGGTAACTCTGGAGGAGCTGTGGAGATCCAGAGCTCAGGTGGGAAAATCTGCAGACAGGTAAAACTTCAGCTGTGCACACTTTAACATTTCTGCCGCACCCTTTAATGGATGAGATACAAAAACAAAGCCACTGTGGAAAGAAAGCTTTAAGAAATCATGTTTGTCACAAGCCAACATGAAACTTTTTGGCCGACAGGCAAAACGCTTTGAAAGGAAGAAAGCAAGAACTGCAGCTTATCCTGAACAAACTATCCCTAAAGAGATGCATGGCGGTGGAAACATCATGCTGTGGGAATTCCTTTAATTACATTATAATATTGAACTTTATTTATTTGGCACTTTACATTTTCAGAGAAAATATCAAAGAGCACAGAAACACAAATAAATACATTTGCAACTTAAGAGGATCAGAAGAGCGTTCTTCAGCAGGCACAATGAACACAGACAGAGCTACAAATGCATGGTTCAAATCATAGTTCTGTTAGAATGGTCCAGTCAAAGTATGGACCTAAATCTAATTGAGAATCTGTGGCAAGACTTGTAAGCTAAAAATCCAATATCTAGATGTGCAAAGCTGGTAGAACCACACCCCAAAATACCTTAAAAGTGCTCAGATGCAAATAGAACCCACACTTCTTGAATGATTATTTGTAAAAACTTGTATCTAATTCTTCCACCTCATCAATATGCATGACTTTGTGTTGCTCTATCACACAAGGAGGTGTGTGGATGCAACATGATAAATCTTGTAAAGTTCAAGGGACACGAATACGTTCGCAAGGCAGAAACAAAGAACCGAACTATTCTTTGCGATGTCAGAAAAGCAGATCTTGAACTGTACCGATGTCTATGCACAGGGCTCCCAGCAGGTCTGCAAGATGGATTATTTGATCCGGAGACAGCAGCAGATGGACACATCCCCCCCTCCCGTCCAACTCCAACTGATGAGCAGAGAGGAGGACAGAGGCATCAATATGAGAGGACATCCATTTTCTACAGTGTATTAGTTTAGAAGACGGAAACACGCACCTTTGGTCCAGGCAGCATGTCGCTCTGTTTGATCTTCACCGTGGTTTCAATGCAACCAGAGCAGCGCCCTATGAGCAGTGGCTGAGACGGGGGGCAGGGGCTGGTTTTTAAGGGTTTGGCTTCTTCCTCTTTCTCCTCATCTTCTTCCTCTCCTTCACTGGCTGTGGCAGAATTTAGATGCACCTCCCCAGGAGGACCCTGAGAAATAAGACAAGCATTTTAACCCCGTTTTGGAATTTTACCCCTCATAAAACAATGCTTTTGGGGCAAGAGACATCAGCAGATTGCAAAAGGATCAAATGAGATCAAAACAGAAAAAGCCAGGTTTTGCAAGGGCCTGGTCACAAAGCATTCATTTAATTCAGGTGTGTTGACGCAAGGATGCATCCAAAAGTTTGGCTTATAGAGTGGCGTTCTTCACCTGTACAACACCGATGGCGTCGTACAACAGCTGGACATCAGTCAGCTGGAGGAGCTTGTGCAGAAAGGCGGGTGGCTGGTGGATGTCGACAGGCACGGCAGTCTGGCTGGATGGATCTTTCACGGCTTCATCAAAGTACTCCAGGCTGAATAAACACACACACACGGATATCCCTTATAACCCAGACACTGTGCTATAAACTGAACAAGACCTGCAGTGTGACAACAATCAGACCGGCTCACACTGAGCAAATAAACTCACTGATGAATTAATGAGGCAGAACAGATCCGGATCAGCACACAAAGCTCCTGATGGCTTTCACTTTTTACCAGTTCAAGGGCCAAAGTCATGGCTGAGTTTACCCACCGTCCTTTACTCTTCAGATCAGAGGTCTTCAGGTAAATCCCAGAGAGGACCATTCAAAGAGATCTCTCTCAAACAAAGAAACTGAACAAACCTAAATGCATTTGGGGTTCTCGCCGTCTGTACATGCAGAAACAATTTAACATCAAGGCTTTCAAAGCAGAAAAATGCTAACATTCTTTATAGAGAGCATGTGAGACGACTTTTTAAGTTAAAGGCTTATGTGGTAAAACATAACCAGCATTTCCTGTGATAGGAATATTTTTGTTTGTAATGAAACCACACAAAATCAGCTTCTTTAGTAAAGTAAGGAAACACGCAACAGCGTGAATTTTAACTCAGATAGACTTTCCAGAGTTACATAAAAAACAGGTCCTCTGTTTTGATTTTGTCATCAAAGAAAGGGAAGTTAAAAGGGAAGTTAAATCAAAGATCAGGCTTTTCCTGACATTTATTTGAGGTCAGACATGCTGATATCGACTGATTGTGATTTTTTTCCTTTTCCAACAGACTAGAACACATAAAGCAAAAAATGTGCTGCAAATTCCTTGATATAAGTTGTAATAAGACTAACAGAAAATGAGGAAATTACACAATTATCCCCATATATGCATCAAATCATATTTCTTCAAAATTTTCTGATTTTATTAAACTCAATCAAAGCACATCCAAGTACATGTTGTTAGTTGATGCATTCGTAGACTGAAAATGCTGGGAATTCTTAATTTTAATGCATTTACAGTAATTAGCATAAAAAAAGAAAGCTGATTAGTTGAGGAGAAGACCTGCTGAGGGAAAATTAGGCATTTCTGATCTCTGAAAATATTTGAAATGAAGCATCCAAGAAGACTGTGACATTACACACACTGACTGTGCAGTGACGAATGCAATTACACACATTGTGCAGCTCTAGTTATAACACTGGGTGTATTCATAACATAGATGTGGGCTTTTGTAGCTTTTTCTGAGCGCATCTTAATGAAACTTAATTTCATGAAGAAAGGCACTGATTTTTCCCTTTTCTAAACTGCAATTGCAAATAAAATATTTAGACATAAAAATTAAATTCTAAAAAAAAAAGTTGTTTTTTTTTTACTTGAAACCCTGTTTGACAACACCAACCTTAATAGTCAGAAGAAATCAAATAAAGTGAAATGAGGTCTTATATTTAAACGCTTTGTTATTTAACACAGATACTTATGAATAACAATGTACACTTTGTAAACCGGTCACCAGTGTTGGATGTACCAGGTACAGCGTCTTCAGTCAAGTGTTCTTGACTCCTGCTGAATTATTATGAGTAGCATAAACACTAGAAAAATTGCACGCATTAAAATTTATTACCATAAAGGAACTGAAACATGCATGGTTAAAAAATATCCGACTGAAATCTAACATTCAATCAGAGTCCAGATTAAACTTCATGTCTGGATCTGGAGCTCGATGTTCTGCTTGCAGAGGATCAAGCCACTGCAGTCTAAGGCTCCTGCATCACAGGACCTCTGTTTCACACGTCACTGAACCACAGTATGTTGTACTGCTGAAAGCATAACAGGAAAGTCACTGACCGCAGATGCGCACAGCTCACCTGAGCAGCTCTGTCAACAAGCCCGCATAACAGGAAAGGTTCAGCAGAGGCAGGGAACACGTCGTAAAAGCGAAGGCTTGGCTGCATCAGGCTGAGCGTATTTATAATAAACATGTTGAAACACATAATGTTGGGATGTGATGTTACACTCATGAAAACTAGATTTTCTTCCCTGTGATTTTGGAGAACCAAACTAAAACATAAACACTAAATCAATATTCATAAAAACTGTAAATCTCCTTCTTGTTATCTCTATAAAATGCCAGTAGCATGAAAAATAACATAAAGCATAATGTGGAAAGTATTAACTTTTCAATTTTTCCAAGAATGCAGGTTACTGTGATCACTTTTTAAATTAACCCAAAAGGACTGACCACTGCACTTAACGTGATTACACACATGCAGTAAAAGACAGTCATCTCCTCCTTTCTGCTGACTGTGACCACATCACACTATTATGAAACGTCCTCGACACGTACACCTTTAGTGTAACATGTACTCTTATCAAACACAGCAGAGGGGAATAAACTTGTCGATCTTGACCCAGTTTGAAATTAGCTTCACCCAGAAGCTCTTTGGTGAAAAACATTCAAGTTTATAACAGAGCAAGGGCCTCTTCTTTATCTCTGCTGAGGAGCAGGGAAGTTGAAATCCAATTACAGGTCTCCATTTTGCTTCCTTTCATCACAGGCAGCAACACAAGTGCTGATGTAACAGTTTCTGAACATCACTGATAATGAAAGTAGATATTTTAGTTTGAATTTCCACTGTGAGAAATCCAGTTTTTGATAATGAAGCTTTACAGCCAGCCTCTAATAAAGACTACATATTACATTTGTGCTGCTAGAAGAGAGAGCCATTTATTCTCAAAGGTTTGTGTAAATTTCAGTGAACTATATATAGAAATAAATTAGTAAATAAAGTTTTGGGTCTGGTCAGAAAAATGTAGAGGTTCGGAATTATCCCAATAAAGAAAAATGTGCAGCAGGTAAATAGGTTTTTAGCAATAAGACCAAAATATTACCTTTTATGTCACAAATATTTTTGGTCTATGTTGAAAGGCAGTAATGAGTGTTTACATTAAATGAAGGAAGCTGTTTGACTTGTAGCTGTGTCTGTGTAACGATCCAGATTGGGCTGTTTTAATATATATGAATTCATACCTCTTATTGCATTTTCACAACATGCAACACTGTCAAAAAGCATCTAACTTAAGAAAACAAGTAAAAGATATGTGCTTCTGTCTTTATAGTTCATGTTATTACAGAGAATCTTAAAGAAAGCACCAGCTTACCGTTGTATGTGGACTTCTAAGGCAACACCTGTTTTCAGGTCCAGGGGCTGGTGCTCAATGCGGACGATGGTGTCTATAAATGTGACTTTGATGCGACGGAGAACTGAAAACACAGTTGATTTAAGAGATTAAAAGACAGAAATTATATCTAAAGAGCTCGTAGTTTTTAAACAGGGCTTTTTATTTTAAGATGTGATAAATTTGTTTTAAATGCATCAACTGTGAAGATGAGGAAAGTCCTTTTAAATCAGACTTTTCACAATTTATGAATGAGAGCTCATAGTTTGTTTTATAAGACAAAGAAAGCAAAACAAACCAGGAAAAAACACTGAATTTAGGTTAACCTCTGAGAACTCAGAGCTGGCTGAACATGAGCTTCAATGCTTCTGATGACTGTAAGGGTTTAGTAAGTTATAGGCACCCAGAAGATCTGCTCACCTGTCTCAATAGTCTGTGCAAACATCTCAAGTCCCTCCAGTGGGGCAGGCGGCTCTTCGGACGCCTCTGGAGGGTCCTTTAGGCACTCCTGAGCCAGCTGCATGCTGGAGGTCATGCTGGACGACCATCCCTGTGACTCCCAGTTTCCGCCTTTTGGTAAACAACAAGATGGGAGGGTGTGATTACAGTAATCCTGTAGTTTCAGAGATTTAACAACAGATCAGCAATGGCTTTCCTTCCTGTGTAGCTGTGCTTTGAGACATTGTATAGGAAATGTTCCCTATGAGGAACAAACAGCATAACTAAAAGTGAAAATGTCAAAATGTCTTGAGTTTTTTGCAGACTAGGGAGAAAATAAGTGATACACAGGGAATTTCAAATTTTGTTAGGTGCAAAATGTAAATATGATGAATTATGGAGATAAATAATCATAAAAAATTCAAATCTTACATATGATTCGATTTAATTTACTTAAAAACAATTACAGTACACCATATTTCCATTAATTATGGTTCTGTCCCCTTTGAGCCAAGCTGACTTATGGGCTTATGACCGATTATGACACCTCATTAACCCAAAAATAATTATGAGCAAACTTCAGCAACTAGATCTCATTTATTACATTTAGATAACCACATTTTATTACAGTATAGACTACGGAAAATTACTTTCAATCATCTGCTTTCAAAGTGAGGACAATAAGTCCCGTGGCAGATGACTGCTTTCCAGGTGCAAAATAACCAAAACTACAAAATGACAAAGAGGGGAAAAGAGCATTGTCTGCCCCTTAACTTTGTCTTTAAAAACTGAAATAAAAGCTTATTTCTGTTAAACTCAAGTCACTGACTGATTCCGTCTCTACCTTTTAAATTCCTGGTGAGCTTTATGATTCGTGTCATGTTGAGTCAGTATTATGAAGGACCCGAATCTGGGTGGACAGTAAATCTGTCTCATTATCACGCAGCTCAAAGCCACAGGGTCCACACCCCATTTAAAGAACCCATCAGCTGACACATAGGCCTGATGTGATATCATATCCAGCAGAGAATGCCAGGCACTACTACAGTCTACATATTAAAGTCAGTCACTCTATTAAACACGATGCATTCTCGACTGCAAATCTACTCATTTATTTTTCATATCCACAGTTACCGATTAATGAGACGTTAAACCTAAAATGCTCTGGCTAACTGTTGCTCCTGGAGCCTCAACAAGCCAGCAAACACTCCCTTCACTTGGGATCAAGATCAAAATTGCACGAAACATACCCCATTTCTACTGTCAGATTATCAGTTAATGTTAGTGACCACGGGGGTCCACGCTTTTGGATTACATGCAGGTATCCTACTCCTTACTGACTGGACATGCACAAAAGCCATTGAAAAAGTTATGAGAAACTGACAGATATTTTCACTCATCTACGTCCTTACAGACCTTGCTTCGTGTAATGTTTTGCAGCCACGTTAGAACAAGAATGGGACATTAACGAACTGTTTCCACAAAATTAGGAGCATGAACTTGTCCAACATATCTTAATATGTTGAAGCATTAATAGTCCCTTTCACTGGAACTAAGAAGAGAAGCCCAAGTTCTGAACAACAACTCCACACTCACGTTCCCCTTCACCTCTGCAGAACCCAGACTCATCTACTGGATTGCTAGTGATTTTACATGGCCTAGCGTTCAAGGCTGGTCGCTGTCATTCCCAATCACTTCTCCTTCGCCACAACAGTTGACTGTGGAATATTTAACACTGGGCTTATTGAAGAGCATAAGCAACAAATATATATTTTCCATATTGCAGGTTTTTCTAACGCATACAATGAAAGAATAATATTTTCTAGCTCAACTGGATTTAAACTAGATGATCAACCAATCTGAGTTTTGAAAAATAAAAAGTCACCAGAAATAACCAAAACTTGACTTGAAAACGGGCTTTACTCCCCCCCCCAACACCCCTATCATGGGAGCCCTGTGTATTATGCATGGGTTGGTTATCAGTATTAAGACAAGGTGTTAAAAAGTTATGGCTTTGAAAACTGTCAGTATTTGCCATCAGTTACTATAGCTTACAGCACCAACCCCACTTCTTGCTGCAGACTGACGGTTAGCTGGCTGAAAAAAGGCTACTACACTTTTCTCATTGCTTAAAATGTAAGAGATTCAGGTGTTTGGAAATATTTCCCCATATAAAACAAAACAAGACCACCACCCATCATTCTTGTTATGCTATAACCTCTGATTTACAACTAAAGCTGGTGAATTACAAGCATCGTGTCTGTGAAGCAGTCAACAGCGAGCTGGCTACCTGAGAACATTGCCCAGATAATTCACCTGCTTATACCAGCTTGTTATTTTTGTGTTTTTGCTTCAATCTGTATATCAAAATCAATGACAGATGTAAGCTACAGAAGACATTAATATAACTGTAATCAATATATTATTCTAGCAGCTGTTGGGCTTAATATTGCTCTCCTGTTTTTGCACAAAAGCAATCTGATCATGTGTAGATCTGAGAAGAAACTTTAAGGTGTTAGGTGTTGTTTTAAATCAACTTACTGGTTCGATACTTGGGTCGACATGTTATCTGAAGACCAGAAACTTCTAAGGTGCAATGATCAGTCAGGAGTGCCTGCCAGGGGATGGTCACCTGTATGCTTCCAACAAAGCCATCCACTATCTCCAGGGGAGCCCCGAGAGACTCCAGGAGCTCATTGACCGCCTGTACAAAGGTCAAATAAAGAGGAACAACAAACAAGGATGTGTTAAGGACAAACAGAGAGAAAGAAATGCATCCTCAGATTGGCTACCGACATCTTGTTTACAAAGCATGTGGTAAATAGATCTACATCGGAAAGTAAGAGACAACACCAATCTGGAGGGGAGGTGATGGGTTTCCACTGAATGCATTTCCTCGAAGAAACAGGAGCTAGGCTAAAAACATGACGCTGGAGATTGTTGTTGAACTCGGGAGTGCAGTTGCGAAACAGTCAAGAGTGCAGGAGTCCCACAATATCACAGGACGTCTGCTGCTCCTTCACATGAACTCACCCACACATCGAGGTTAATATCCTTGATGTCACCGCTGCCGTTGTACAGGTCCAAGCTGAGCTGGTCCAGGCTCAGCCGCTCCTGCAAAAAGTGACCGAGGTAGTGCTGCAAAAGGTACCGACAGGCCCGCTTCTTGATTGAGCCCGACCAGGGGAAAAGCCAGCGAGACATAGGGTCAGAGAATGCGGGGAGAGGGAGCAGAGAGGTGGCGGAGGAGAACGAGTGCGGCTACAGTCCTGTGAAAACTGCATAACAGACTGAAACAAAGTGTTGAGGAACCAGGAATGAGCCGCAGCTAGCTACAGGGAGCTAAGGAAGGGGACAAACCGTAACTCCACTTCTCCCCACGAGCGTCACGCAAAAACTACAAAACCCTTTGTGTCAGGACCAGCGAGGCTCCTCCGCTTCATGAAGAGGACTCACTCCAAGCGAGCGTGGCTACTTCGGCTCATCTTTTCGTTTCTGTCGAGTTACAGGGACAAGTCTGGCCGATGCGCCTCTCTTGTTTCGGGGTTGTTTATTGTTATCTTACGCCAACTGAAGGCACGTTGAGGGGCCGTGCGTAATACGTCACCGTGACGAATAGAAAACCCAGAAAAGGGGTGAAACCTATCCAAGTGCCATCTTACTCAGGGTAATTTCCATTTAGTCATTTCTGTATGAATAAAAATATATTGTTGTACAACTTATTTGTCATACAAAATGCTTGTGATTGAATAGCATATTTAAGTGTGAGGTTACCACTTACCTATCAATATCCAATTCAAAATGTCCATATTTTAATCACACCAGAATCACATCTTCAGATTTCTCAGTTAATGTTTGGTACAATTTCAATGTACATGTACAAATATTGAAATTTAGAATAAAATAAATAAAATGAAACCTTATGCAAAGTTTTAATTCCCAGAAGTATCTTAATTTGACTTAAAGATCTGTTTTTAAACCTACAAACCTTTCCATCCACACAGACCATTTTCTGAGTGTTCACTCAAATCTGTATTAAATGTGACAAAAATTTAGGGCTGCAGCTAATAATTACTTTAGTAATCGAGTATTCAGTCGATTATTCTGAAGATTAATTAACTGGATAAAAAAAATTGGCATACTCTGCAGATTTTTCATTGAACCACTGAAGCTTATTCAGCATTAGCAGAAACAGTTTATTGTCTAAAACGCAAAGACAAAATTCCTTTAGTTTACATTTGATCATCTGTAGCAAA